>JAQIVZ010001236.1:0-37466 GCA_034700945.1 Arrhopalites spinosus
GGTCAATGAAAGTAGGGGGGTTAGATGTAGAATTGAAAGCTCTACAAAACTATAATTTTGGATTTTTTCTGATGCTGGTAGTTTAGGCTATATGGGGGAGCAAGAGGTTATGTGGGACCCTGTACATATGAAAATATATCAATCGTACCATTTGTTTAAAAATTTATGTTTTATAGACCAAAAAATATTTGAAGAAATGTTACTAATGAAGGCCATAAAAGCTTCCAAAAATGTAACGAATCTTGTTATTTAATTATAAAGTATGAACTAACTGAAAGGAGTTTGGTTTTTTAAAAAAGAAAACTTGAGGGGAATGAGAGATTAATTCTTCGTTAAAACTTCCTAAGACGATCATCATCCCACTGCGTCTTATTTACTTGAACTGATAAGAGGTCAATATCAATCATGACAAGTGTTGATGCCCCTGAACCATATACTACCAATCTCAAAGTAAATTAATCTTCAGTTTTTATTTTTTTTCAAGCTCAAGTACATAAATGACATGAATATATAACATGGAGTAGATCATATACCGCGTCTTCATACATTCCTTAAACTTGTATTTTCAATTTAATTCATTTGTCATTCTATATTTCTACGTCTAACCATTTACATTTAATATTAAAATTTTAATCATTATAAATGGCAATTCTTAACTATCTTCATTTCTAATTATTGAAAGTCAAATTAATTTTCTTCCCTCATGTACTGAATTCTGTCAGCCAGTAACGACACCACTTTTAAAGACCATAAAAGTGTATCAAGGTACAAGGTGTAGTGAAGCCTGCATGTTCACTCTAAATCAATTTCTTTGTTGTACACGACAACTAAATTAAATATTCGTGTAGTCTGAGTGATGATTCTTTTGAATCACACCATTTTTTTTATTCCCATCAAGGTGCACCGACTGTGGTCAATAAACATGAAACCTCTATAGGCCATCTAAAAGGTTACTGGAAATTTTCAGTATACGATACATATATATCAAGCTGATATTTAAAATTGCTCTATCCGATGGTCATTTTATTGTGTACACATGAAATTTAAATAATTCATTGTTCACTTCCATTACATGCCCAGTAAAATGAAGCTTTTCGCTGTTTTATACCAGTTTTATACCTCTACATTGTACATAGAACAGCACACAGCATGTTTTAATGATACATCTTTCACATCTAATTGATCATGTCTCTGTCATTTATTGTAGAGATTGAAATTAATCATAATTATTGTTACATAAATAGTTAACTAAGGCATAAAAATCAGAGATATATTATGTATTATGCAGACGCTCACATGCAAAATCATACCCTTGGATTTTTTGCACAGTGTAAATTACACAAATTTTTTAGTACGCTCTCTATATACTGTATGTACATATCAGTAATATTCGTATGTAAACTAATGAATTTAGAAGCTTAATGAGCATACAAGTTACTTGCCTACTGCTCTCATTTGTTGATACTTTTTTCAATACTTAATTTCAGTTTTCATGCTCACCTGCAAATTCTTTGTGTAACTATTACTATACAAAATTGTACGTTAATGGTTTTTAGCTTTATCTAAACAATCTTGAGATACATTTTGTTCACTCCCATTAACGTTCATCCCTCTAATTTTTTCATAGTAACTTTGTATTGGGTGTACACAAGATAATTTTTTTTTGACTAAATTCTTCTGAATTGCTTAAAAAATCACTTGATGCATCCCAACCAAAAAATCCGTAAATTTTAAATAGTTTGTATAAAACTGTGTCATATGTTGTATGTAGTTTACTTAATTTTCTTCAATATAATAGTACATGGTAATTATTATGGGTATACATGTACATTCATTGTCATTGCAATTTCCAAAAAACTTTAACCACAGGAAGGAGCCATCAGACATGGATTTGGTTTCGTCAGAAAATTGTGAGTCACCATTGGTGGCTATTGACGATATCTCCAAAAAATAAATTTGAATTGATTCCATCAAGTTGGCTTCATTATTTACCTTGAGTGACCTAGCTTCTCACCAGTAATTATTTCTTGATTTAACTTTGTTTTTAAAATTGCACTTCAGACCAGTATTTTTCCCCCATAAAAACAAAGGCAGTGGGAGAATTTTATTACGATTAGTTGAATTAGTTTATAAATATTGTTTATAGTTTGGCCAGTCTCATAACAGACTTTCAAATCTAACCAGAATGAGCTCCCTGGTCACTGTTGACCATGTTATATAACAAACCTCAATATTTTTATTCTCATCCAAATGCTTTTCACACAATGACACATATCTGTGTCAATTTTTTTAAATGATGCAAAAAATTATAAGAACTAATTGTAACTAAAGAATTTGAGTGTGAATCAGTTTAATTATGAAACCACATTGAAACTAATAATCTGATGCAGAGGTTAGAATGGCAACCACCATAAATTTTAAAGAGATTATCTAGTTTAATTATTTGGAGTATGGAATTTTTTTTTGTGAATTAATTAATTTTTTAATAAATAAATTACTATGTGCAGGTACAACATGGCATTCATGATATTTAACATTGAACTAATTTTCTTAAAATTTATTCATCATGTAATCTAGGTAGTATAATTTTGATAAGATTTTATTCTTTACATAAATAAATATTTTTTAAATAATAATATTGTGTGTAACATTTCTTTGGGAGGGAAACACTTTCTCTGTAACACTCTAATAAAGTGTTATTTACATGAGTACAACTACAAAAAAAATTGATGCTGCAAAATCATATCAACTAACCTAGTTCTAATTATGAAATCATCATTTCAAATTAAAATATGATAAACTATTAGGAAAAAATAGTCATCATATTTCTCAGTAATAATAAATACAGTTATCAGTAATGCACAACTTGTTGTTGTTTTCTTTGATAAGTCAGAATCTGATGAGGTGATATTTGATTAGAAAAAGGTCCATTGCCGCTTTTGTATTTTGCTCACTTGCTCAATTAATTTAATGATTTATTTATCTCTGAGATGTCGACTAATCATAAGTACTTAACTAGAAGTGTGAAGTTTAAATTCTAATTGAGCATTGTATGATACAATTTGTAGATCTACAACTTGTTCCTTTCTTCAAATTCGTGTACTGGTTTTAATTTACAGAATAGTACAGATGTGTTAAGTCAGATCGAGTTGATAATGAACATGCTAAACTTTATATTAGTCATTTACATATTACACATTATTTACTCTAAAAAACGTTTATGTACATTGACATAACGAACACGGTTCTTGACTTTAATCTCTTTATTTAGACACAGAGAAGCTTTCGGATTCAGTCTGAATCTCTCGACTCTTGTGTAAAAATAAAGTGAATCTTTGTTATAATGTTCTCTCCACTGTTTCATAGTACAATGTCAACAAATATGAAGAGTGTTTTTAATGTATTTTTCTAAACTAATTTATTTAATGTTGACTCATACACAATATGAAAGGGAGCATATGAGCCACTAATGTGTATAATTATAAGATGAATGACAAATGATTTGAAACAAATTGACGGGAAAGATGCTTATGCTTGTAAATACGTACGTAAGTGTATCTGTATTAGAAAAATAAGTTTACTGAAAAAAACACAGAGAATTGACAGAGAGAAAACAATACAAATTGCTTATACCTGTCAACTCGTATCATGTTATAGGGACTCTACATTGTATTGAGATTATCTACACAAACTATAAAAAACACTCGAGGATGAAGGCAAAAACTTTGAAGGAAAAAAATAAACAAAAAAAAGTCTTTCAGTGAGTGTCAATGCCATTGTAAGATTGTACTCTTAACAACTGTACAGATAATGTAGAAAGTAGCTCTCCTACACTCTGATCAAGTATTAACAAAAGACTTTGCCAATACAATAAAATGTTTAAAACCACCCATAAAAATGATCTATATATATCTGTGTTGTATATATACAGATACTTGTGTCCTAACACCATGTACATTTTATACAATTCATCCTTGTCAATAATTCCTTCCTGTTCGTCTTGAGAATCTTTTGTCTATTTTTGGCGTCTGTTTTTAACAAATACAAAATTGATCTATGGGGACAGTCCCCGTGCCTGTGGACTGACGGCACAAAATAGTTTTATTTGTAGAAAAGTTGACCGTGGAATAAATTATTTTATATCCTCTATAATACCTACGGATGCTGGCAATGAGCTCCTTTGAATTGAAGTATCGACAGCGTAAACTTGAACTGAAAACTCATGGAGCTTTACATAAAGGAAATTTTTATCATATCAGTCACACAACTTCTCCTCCTTTCTCTCTTATGTACTACCGTACAATTTTACCTGTTCTTTTGTTCAATGGATACAAATTATAATTGTAATATGTACATAGCAACTATTAAACGAGTCATTAGAAATTTGTCTATATAAATATATATATAAAAAATTCCATAACTAATGAGGATGATAGACTGCAATTTTTTATACTCTCATCTTTTCATGTAAAATATACAAATGTGTACATATAGCTACTATTATAGTTTCTATATTTTCTTTAGGAATTTTTTTTGGACTCTATAGAATTTAACCAAGCGTTTAAACAACATGGGGATGTTACGATTGGATTTTTTGTGTGTACTTACTATGACAAATAAATAAATTTCTTTATGACTTTAAATATGTAACGACATCCATATCACATTTGAATCGAAAGTGACTTACATTGTTTCATTTGAAGGAATACAAATTTAACCATTTTGGCGACTGATCGTCTGTTCGAGCGTGATGATGACAAGTAAAGCTGTACAGTCATGTACAGAGAGACTGTGGCATTCAAATCATGGGAGACTTGAGAACCGCAAGAGACAGAGTGAGAGAGAGTGTGTCTGGAATTCATCGCATGCAACGGTGTGAAATTCAGCTACGGAAGAATGGATGTGTATATTGTGCAACCACAGGTATTCCTACTTCATCTCTTTAAAGATATGATGAACAACAAGGGAATGAACGCCCCATATTTTGTGCGATATACAGATTATTACTGAGGGAGAAACAACAAGATGCTCCGTGTATTACAGATATCTCTATTGATATGCACAAACTCATGAAAAGGATTCACTTTTAAAGTGACAGACAAATTTGTTCTCATTCTCGTAAAGTACTATAAGATGAGTATGATGTCATGAGGAATTTTTTTTATGTATTGTGCATAGGCAAATCATCAAACGTGTCGTTTAGGATAAGTGAAAATCTCTATTTTCTTGGTATTTTTGTCATACATCAAAAGATGACTACTGTACAATAGATAAATATGCAATAATATGTTATATATAGTCTATTGTACATTTTTAAATAATAAAAAATATTTTATTGAGGAAGAGAGAAAATTTATATTGCCAAATATCCAATTTTGGATTTCTCACTATTTTATACGAAAAAAAAGTTTAACCATGTAGGCGGTAGTGAAAGAGTTTATTTCCGTTTATTATTAAAAATTATTATTAAGAATTGTATTGTTTGTGGTCAAAATCAGCATAATTCCAATTTTTCTGTTTCATGGTAAAACATTTTATGATATTGGGTATCATTTTAATATCTGTAAATGTATTGTCAACCACGAGACAAAGTCATTTAAAATATATTTGACATGCCTCAATCTTTGTGCAATATATTTTATGTAAGTGGATAAAGTTTAAATTATGTAAAAAATCTCTCGTCATTAAGTACAAGTAAGCAAGTGGACACAAAACTAAAAAAAGTTTTGATTTTGTCATTTTTTTCACCCCCCCCCCCTCCAATAAAACGAACTGTTTGAACTTGCATTGTAACTTTTGTAGCTAATCAGTACTTTTTATTTACTGTAGAATCACAATGTACATAATCCAGGCAAAATTGTTTTTCTCTTTTATTTCAAATCCTCATCATGTCTCTACATTCAAAGAGTTAATAAAATATTCAATATATTCATAATTTTAACCTTTTAAAACCCTAGTCAAGTTTGCACAAATTTTTAAGTAAGTAGACTTAAAATTTAAATGTGTGATTTAGTACGCTATACGGGCCATTCTTAAATTCATCTTCTTTGAATGCAGCACATATAATATAAATACAGGTACAGATAAGTTGAAAAGATGAAAGGATTATGGGGAAGTGGGCACAAATCTTCCAAAAGTCAAATGAATGAGAGTGATGACGCTTGAGCAATCAGCACCTTTTTTTCTTGTACTCCCCACACCTTGTATATTATCTGTATATTGTATTATTGACTATGATGAGTGCATCTCCTCTTACTCTACAATTGTGTCTTCCACATTACATCATAAAAATATGTTAAGGTTAAAACATGAGAGTGAGCTTGTCCATCCAATTAAACTTTTGTGAATTCTTTCACATGAATTTTTTTTATACAGATCGTGTGCCCCTAATAAAAATACCTTTTGCTATATAAGTACATAGGGAGTCATTTGTTAAAGTTAAATAATAAAATTCTCTATAAATTTACCTGTACCAATGTTATGGATCAAAAAGTTGTGTCTAACATGACATGTCGTCATAAAATATTAATGGTCACTATAAAAAAGTGAATCCATGTCTCAACTTCCGTTTATAATTATCAAAAAAGATTTTTATCTGTGAATTTTGTCATGTCTATAGTATACAGATGTAAGATTCAATTGATCATGTACTATAGACTGACTGTAGGTTGTATAGTTTAGAGTTACGTCAAATATTTGATAATTGCATGTAATAGACATTTCAATCCCTACATATAAACTATAGAATAATGTACCACTCGAATGGACGACAGTGAATCTTGGAATCTTGAGGAAAGAAGATGACCCAATTGTGTAGTCTCAAGGCCTGATCAAATGCCCTTTCATAATTATTTGATCACAGGAGCATCTGTCATATATATTTTAGCTAAAATAATTGACTTTTTTCTTTATACACCACGCAGTCAATTTTTATAACATCTATTTGTCTTTAACAACCATAAAAAATAGCCTTTTATGTCAATAGGTCTTGAGTCTTGTCAAGAAAAAATGAATTAATTCATCAAGTCAATATGAAATGTAGTCGACATGGCAGTCGACATGATCAAAATTAATAGGAAAATATGTGGATATCAATATGTACATGACTAATATTAGAAATGGAGATGAGAATCAAAGAGAGCTATGCAAGGTCAGTTCTATCAGTATGTGTGTTTCATCTTCATTTTTGTAAAAATCTTAATTTCAAAAAAAAGAATTTTCTTTTGTTCATCTTCAATTTAATTATTCCCACTCCTTCTTTTCTTCAACCTTTCTTCTATTTGACCCTTAATTCTTTCATTGTAAATTGAGAACTGTGAAACAAATAAATTTACAAAAAAAAACATTCACAAATTTTATATTAAATTATTTTAATAAAATCATGTAAAATAAGACATCAAACTAATGTTTCAATTCAAGGGAATCAAAATTGAAGAAACAATTCAATTTTACATGAATTGTCATGAATAAATTAATACATTTCATGTAAAACATACAACTTTTGATTAATATCAGATATCACATGTAAAAAATTCCAAAAATAATTCTCAGCGTAGGTAGAACAGCAGAACATTTAATTTACATGAGAAAGGTGAAAAGGAATGTAATAATAAAAACGAAATTTTAATAATTTAGTTGACATAATGTATTTTACAAAGAACTATATATAAAATATTATTATGTAATTGTTCATTCCGATTATGTAGTCAAATATAAAATAATGAAGAAAGTGTATACTTATGAAAGAGATAGATTATTACAGACATATTTTCAAACAAAATTATTTAATATCTTGGTTTTATAACTTCTTTTGTAAAGGTGAAACCATAAATTGCAACTCTATCTAATTGCCTTATAGTCATTGTTAAGCCTACATACAAGCCGTATTATTTCTATACAGTTCATAAATCTTTACAGAGATTCTTTTGTCTGCATCAAAAAGTACAACCATAGGCTAGCTGATGCTACAAATATGCAACAATTTATATGACCGGAAAACAAATTGAGAATCATAAAATAAAATTAAAGACTATAAAATATTTTTTTTGTCGGGATTTCTCTTCCTCTGTCCATTGTGTATATGTATCTGTACTCGTCATCTTTTGTGACTTGGAAAGGAACTTGAAAATGTGATGACATGCTCCATATTTTTCTCTTCATTTATTTCTAATTAAGTAGAAGGAGAGACTTTAGGGACTTTTTGTGTGACAGGACGACGAACGACCATGGAATTAATTCCTGTACAATATTTTGTTTTAAACAGTAAAAAAGCGGATATTCTTATCCTTAGACTGGGAATGCAAGTAACAACAAGATGAAGATGGAGGTTACAAAGAAAATAGCTCTTTGTTTATTTTAAAACATTGCAACAAAATAATTTTTGCATACTCATTAAGTTCCTCCTCTTCCCCAGCAGTCGTTTCATTGTGTTAATTAGACTTTACTAAAGAAAATAATGTAGAGAGTTTTAAGGAATAAAGTTTTTTTTGGTAAAGACCTCTCGCCTGGCATATTAATTAAAAATTAGACTCCAAGTTGGTGGAATGTGTACGAAGGTAGTCTGTAGTGTTTTTGTACATGAGTTAATGCATAATGTGTTTTATATTATGGAATTTTATAATAAAAAAATTTAAATAAAATTTAAATTTTGTAATAAAAATAGACAATATGCAGGATGCCTTTAAATAATACATCTTACATTAAACACGTTTCCCCCTCTCTCCGACATCTCTAAAGTGTTGTTGTGCTGTACAAATTAGTTGTACTGCATTTATGCAAATGGGATTATGTTAAAGACAAACTAAAAATTTATTTTCATGTTGAGTAATATATTTTATTTCCTTCAGGGGTCGAGTCCCAAGCTCTACTTGGGAAGATGTGATAATTTTGCAGTCTTTTTTTTAACTAAATATTTTCTAAAGTCTAGTAAAGTACAGATCTGTATTTTCTTAAGATTAACCTACTGACCTAATGTTGGTATTATGTGTGGTTTCAACAAGTAGAAGAAAGTTAAGGGTTTTTTTTTGCATTTCTCCCATTCAATTTACATAAGTCGCTGGTCGTTTATGAGAATTGTTTACAAAATAGAAATCGAGTATTAAATTATGTTATGCAAATGACATCATTTCATGATGATTCATCAATAGAACTCTGACTTGTAATTAAATGACCTAAAAGTCCCAGTTTCATTCAGCTTGTTAAAAAACATAATTTGACACTGATTGACCAATTACATTAATTCCAATATTTGGTTGTCACTTGACTTGAGCAAAGGAAAATTCATGACAAATCATGACGGTCTATCGGAATATGCAACAGGTTAAAAAAATGAAATTTTATTGGGGTTGATATTTGAGTCATGGAGATAAAATGGAAAGTCTCTTGTCTGAATAAATTTTTTTTAGTGAAGCTGTCACCTTTACGAAATTTGGCAAATGACTAATTTAAGTCTTAACATTTACTTAAATTGTAGTCTACAGATGTATGATCCATGTTTATGAGTACCTAGCCGTACGTCTTGTGACAGAATTGAGGTATAATTTTTAATTCTCAGAAAAAAATAAATCTCTACAGATGTACCCCCTGTAAAGTTTACACTGTAAACAAGTGCCAGTACAGGTAGTTTCCGTATTAAAGCCTAGTCTAAGGAGTTCAATTTATTTTTATTATGTTTTTCTCACTGCATGGTGAGACGGCACGCGCCGAAAAGTTGCAAAAGTTTTTTACACCACATCCTAGCTAGTCCTACCATCTCTGCAGTAAAGGCCTAGGGTTAGAAATGGAGTAAACACATTTGATGGATTTATTACTAATTTAAATTCACCTGTGACATAAATTATAGCTCAAAGAGTTTTTTAATTTTTGTGGTCTAATTATTTAAAGTCAATATTTTACTTCAGGTTAAATATTTCTTGGAAAATATACACTGGCAAAAATATCATCTTTTTTACAGGGATAGAATCCCAAACAAGTCATGAAATTAAAATGGAAGACAATCATTTAAAACATGTTGATTCTTGATTAGTACAAAAAATACCGTCAAAATCTTTGGCTTCTAATATAATTGATGGCTAAAAGATTTGAATGAAAACTACAAAAGAGAATAATTTGAGAGCTGTACCATGACTCTACAAATTAAGGGACACATTGAGTGGTTTTGATTAACTGTGAAAGATATGCTTTATAATATATGTATTACCTATATCAAAAAAAATCCAATTACTTTGGCCAACGTTGATGGTTTCCATGTATCAATTGTGATCAGCAAAGTCAATGAATAGACATCATCTCCCCCTCTCCCCCGTCAATTTGACTTTACATGAGAGTAAAAGTGTGTGACCATTTTCTTGTGGTTCAGTCTGACATTATTTCTTGACAGTGAGACTCATGACTCAAGACCAAGTTTTATAATGTGTAAAATTTATATTTTACAATAACAAATATTTTCTGTTGCATCCAATTTTTACGAACAAGTAGACACGATTGACTTGTTGAATTTTGAATTGCATCAAAAAAATGAGAATGACTTTGTTGCCCTCCTTAAAAGGGAACTTTGATAATGAAGTAATCACTCTGGTTTTAATTTCATTTTTTTGTACCTCTGTAAACACACAGAATGACCTACAAATAGAAATGATTTACCCCCAAAAATAATTCTTTCCTGACCTTCCTGACTCACTATTGACTACGTTATGTGTTTTGGGACTTTGGGCGTTCAATTTTTTAAGTTCAATACTTCACGTCTTACGCAATGTTATTTTTATTCTCTCTCTCTCTCTCTCTCTCTCTCTCTTTAAAAATAATTATTTTGGATTTCAACTTGAAATATTTCCCCAACAAATTAAGAGACTCCTTACTGTTTTATGTGACTCTTTATATAACTATTGAGTAAAAAAACTTCAAGTTTACACGATCCCTTATTTGTAAAAAGAAGTATATCATGTTACTCTATTAAAAATAATTACAGAAACATAATCATGTTTAACTTTGGTGGACCTGAACTTGAATAATATTGACTTATAAAACTCTCACTAGTGTAGTAATTTGAAACAATTTATTTTTTTTTGTAAAAAAAGAATCTCTACACAATCTGTAGCATTCCTTCAACAAATTGTCTAAAATATGCAAAACTGTCAAGGAAAGTATTTACAATATGAGTACCATGAGTAAAAAAAAGATTGACATGTGACGTTGGTTTGTATACAAATTTAACTATATTTTTCAACTCATTTGTCATTTTTGTAGTTAAATGAGGTAGCACGTCCGACTGTTAAATTTGTTCCTGAGCAATTTATCATTTGGTGGTTGTCACAGTGTATTGCTTCTGTATATATCACTTGTGTCAGTATCTTTTTTTGATGGTAATCGTTTGCGGTCGTTCGGTATAACAAACACGTTAGCCTGGGAAAAATATGTATGAAAAAAAATAATAAAAAAGTGAGTGGAGAATTTCAGAGTTATCTTACACATTAAAACTACCTAACCTAGGACATTAGTAATAACCGTCAATGTAAGAGAGAGAGAGAATGTCAGTGATTGACACGAACCAAAAGGAAACGTCAATATTATAATATTTAATTTTGCATATTCTTTTTTTTCACTAAAGACACAAATAATTCAACTTAAATTGACTTGCATTTTTATTGCGAATATCAATACAATTTTCTTTGTCTCTCTGTGGACATACCTTGAATTTTTTTTGACTAATGTGAATGCATTTCTTTTTATTATTAGTTTTCAACTTGAACATGTAATAATTTTAATCTTGAATAAAAATATGCACATTTTTTTATGTATGTTCTGCAATTTAACATAAAAGCTATTTTTGCCAAGTAAGAATTGTACCCTAAATAATATATAAAAAATTATCATGATTACATATTAAATATTAAATGAAATATTTGTAATCCTTCTTTAGTCTTGGTGAATGTTTTTTTCATTTTATTTATGATACTCTACAAAAATTGAAAGGTAGATGTAACATGTACTACCTTCTATCATAACTGTCATACTTTATATTAATATAAAAGTTTTAACTAATGATAGCAAGTCTCCCAAGTCGTAGTAAAATGTTGGATAATTTTATAAAAATTGTTATAAAAATAATATGTCCTCATTTCCTTTTCAGATTCTTTTGTTATTTTTTATTCTTGTTGCAAGTTATACGTATAACAGATATTCACACTGATTTTATAATATTTAGAAAATAATTATTGAGAATTTTTATAAAATATGACATTCATCTACGTAGTGAGACTATTTTTATGATGCTGTTTTATGAATGAGCCTCTCATTGTTTTTCACCTAATTAATTGGACTACTATAGAAGTTAAAATTTGTGTCATAAAAATCAAAAGTTTTCTTTGCGCATCCATAAGAATCATAATGTGTAGAGTTATCTAACTACAAATTGTATAACTCTGGTTGATCTGTACCTAGATACACAGATACATACAATGGAGTAAAATAAACTTGCCCCAATTAAAAACTTTGGATTTATATAAACTATTGAAATCTATTTTTGTAACATTTAATAATACAAAATCTTCCTATCCTACAAAAAAGTATAACTAATGGAGGACTCGAACCACAAAACAAAGTCACCTCATGCACCAATTTTTCTTTGACTATCAGTAGTTTGAAGTTTGAGTAATTTATTTCTAAATTGTTTCTTCTCTAATCACCAATGAACAACTCTTACGTTATTATCTGTATCTGTACTACAGAATCTGTAGTACAGATACATGCCATACAATTTGCCTATAATCATCCACGGTATATATCTCCTCCTCCATTAAAAATAATCTTTTATTTACAAATGCCAATAAGATGATACTATTTGTATATCTGTAATATTGAGCAAATTAAAATAAATAAATAAACAATTGCCAAGAAGATCCAAGACTATTGTTATATATAGGGACATGCATTTATATGGTTGCAAAAAAAAACAATAAAAAAAACTATTAGGAGCGCCATTGTTGTGCTTTATAAAGAATACACAGGATCACCTTTATTGGGATTCACCAATGTAATTAGACTACAACATAATGTGCATTTATTTAACTTTTAACGTGTAAGAGTTACAATTCTTCAGTATCTACAAACACTAAGTATGTACTTTAATCAAAGGGCTCAAGCTCAAACAAAATGAAATGGAATCTTGCACCTTAGAATGTGCAAAAAAATTATTTTCCCTCTCATTCTTTTTGCCCCAACCCCGTACACATTTTTATACTCTCAACAAGTTTCTGTATTCTGTAGGGATATAAAGAGTTATTTGACTAAAAAGGGATAATATTATTACTATAATCTCTCTCTCTCTCTTTCTTACTCTTGTTCCTTTCATCATAAGATTCAATTCACACTCCCTTTGCTCTCTGTACTCAACTCCCTTTGGTTTGAGCCTCCCTAAGAGAATCATTCTTTTTTATACCTGTACCTTCTATACTTTGCAACTCTTTACACAGATGTACATTTATATACCAAGAATTGTGATACTCTCTTATAATTCTAGTTGAGCCTCACTTCATTCGACAATTGTCATTCCTCAAGACCAAATTGTGATCCAGTCACTCTCTCTCTCCGATTTCAGTTTTTTGGAAAATCTCAGTAAATAATTTACTCTTGTGTCATCCTTTGGATCCTGGAAGTTTTATTTTGTGTTTTTTTTTTAAAAAAAAAGTTTTTTGGTGTGAACGTGTCAAGAATATATTGTCAAGAGAGGATGGTATACGTTTAAAATTTTTGGTGATGGAATTTCCTTGTGTTAGGCTTTACACTCCTACTACCACGGTGTTGTGATTTTTTTTACTCTCCACTTCCTCTCTTTTTTATTCTTTTTCTTCTTCTTCTTCTACTTTTGTTCCCTTCTTCGTGATCTAACTACTACAGGAAGATGAATCTCATTTTGGTAATTTAATTATTTTTTGATACTTTTATTATTTACAAAGAAATTTAGGGATTGAAAGAGATATTCGTGGGAAATTAATTAATTTTGTAGAGTGAGAGGGAATATAATGAACGTTGGATTTTTTATTTGATGAAATTATTTTTTAAATTAATTAATTAATATAGGCCCTATATTTTATTAATTTATAAGTGCTTTATTTTTTGTCTAATATCTCAAGTGACTAAAACGAGAACTGATATTTACATATTTAATTTTATCCATGCTTTTTTCTAGGCACTAATTTGACAGGGAATTTTATTCTATGAATTCTGTGAAGTACAAAAATTTGCATTTAATTTTAGACATTTTTTTTACAAAGAAATGACAAAAAAACTGTCAACATGATTATCTCGTTAATTTAATTTTTTCTCAATACTGAATCGTTCAAGACGAGCTTTCTGGTCACAAAAAAATGGGAAAGAAAGTGAAAAATAATTTTTGAAACTTTTTTGGTCTCTTATTAAAGTTAAAAGATTACCCCCCCCCCCCTTCAATTTCTACAATGTATTTGTATTTGTACTATTTACTACATTAAATACAAAAGCCCACAATGTTTGTGTTGTTTAGTATGGAAATAAAATTGATTCAAATGAGCGTAAAATGTAAAAAGCATATCGTAAATAAATTCTCATCTCTCTCTCTTTATATGTACGACACATTGACATGTGCCAAAAATATTTGGGATGATGAACCCCAAATGTGTTTACAAAGACATGAAAAAGAAACCGAAATAATTTAATTGACCAAAAAATATATAGTTTGAGGTACACAAATATGTATTCTTTCTCACATTAACTACTTTTTAAATATAGAGACACACACACCGCCTCGTCAATAATCTTGTAGTCGCTCTTTATATTTAACCAAGATACAAGTTATTTTGTGTGTACATTCAAGTGTGAGTAAACGATTTCCTTTAAAGAATTCAACTTTAAATTCTATTGGTTTTGTACAATATAAACTGCAACTCTTCAAAAAGTATACAGAGATATGTACAAGCCGCAATGGCTTCTCTTGTTTTTTTTTGTATTTTACAAAAGAGTTAAATTGTGTATAAAGTTTTAAACAGTATTTATTTCTATTTCCGTTTGTTTGAACGTATTTTCCCTTCTTTTTTTCATTTCCTTTTGTACCAACTTCAACTTAGCCTATTCAGAGCTCATTTAACCGTCTAACTATAATTTGATACACTCTTAGCTACAGATTAAGAGTTGCGTTCATCTTAAACATGTACAAAATGTGTATTTTTGGTTCAACTGAATGACATTAATACAAAGTTTGTAGAGATTGTATTTAACTACCTATGTAAAAAAAGATAGTCAAAGTGATGGAACTCTTTTCAAAATACCCCAATTCCTTTTTTTATTTTACATCATGAATATTGTTACAACAATCTAATAAAAGTCTTGTTTAATTCTTTTAGCAAAGAGTTTTTGAATTTTACAACTAAATTCTTGGATGATTTTTTGGAATTTATGAATCTTTTAATATTATTTTGAATTCTTTCTTTGGCATCTACGTGGGCTGATCAAAAAGTAATGATTATGATTTTTTATCTCCATTCTTTGTGAATGGATCACAAAGATATTTTAGTACATAGTCTCCAATAAATATTTTAATAATTTTTTCTAAAAAAAATAAGGACAGAAGTTGAAGTGAGTAAGGAAGTAAAAAAATGACCTCAGTCAAAATTTCAGGTTTTTTTTACACAATAGTCCATAGTTTCCGGTCAAGACTCAAAAGAGTGAGAAAAAAAATTAAGGGATGGAGGATAGGAAATGGACTTCATATTCATGTCAAAAAATTCAAACTTTTTGAAATTTTTTCTTATTGTTTTGTATTTTTGATTCACAAAAAAAATTATTGACAGGCTAATGGTAATGAACAATGACAAAGGTGAACAATAAGTTGAACAATAAAATTGAGAGGCTGTTAACTTTATAGCGTAAAGTCACAAAAAATAAAAATAAAGCCTCCCTCTCTCTCTCTCAAGGGACATTTACTGTAAAGAATAAATAGACAGAAGTTTACAACGTCAAGTTTAATTCTGTTGGCATTAATTGGATTAGTATAGATAATGTAAGAATATTGTTGAGGAAAAGAAATAATTTGTAAATTTCTAAGCTTCCGTTGTCATTGTCATTTTAAAAAAACTGAATTGGACATGATGCACGTGTCAATCCTGTCTTCATATGGACAATTGAATATGGCTTATTGATTATGAATGCCAAGAAAAATTCAATTTAACTTTCCTCACTTATTCTTGCTTTCATTGCACTCCTCACTATTTACTTGAGTCAATGTTAAGTCCATTAACATTCAAAGGCGTGTGTGTACTGTACGAGTCTTTTTATTTGGAAGATGAAGATCTAGCATTCATATTTTATTAATCTGTAGAGTAACAAGATTGCATGCTATGCACTTTTAGTTCTTTTGTAAAAAAAATTACTCCTGACATTCACACACACAAAATGCACGTGCCGCTGGTGTATAAAAAAAATTAACAGGAGCCCATGAGGTGTACAGAGAGTGAATGCATCTCAAAAGAATAAATAAAAAGCAAAAGTTATTATGTAAGTATGGGCCTCACATGGTATTCATAATCTCAATCAACATCAACTGTTTTATCCCTCCCCCCTCTCTCTTTGTACTATATCAGCCTTCTTGAGTTGTGGGCTGTGTATTTCTATGAATAAATTTTACACCGTTTCTTTCATGTAAGAATAATAGTGCAATGGACCGCTTCATTGTTTGTTGTACACTAGATCGATTACACAGTTATATATAATATCTGTATATGATTGTAAATACCTTCAAGTGTGTACAGAATACACACAAAAAAGGCCTCAAGCCTTTGAAGCGGGCGGAGGAAATGGACAAAGGTGAAATAAACGTTTAGTCAATTGCATTTTGAGTCATAATCTGCACTCGTACTTATAACACATTCATGAAAGAAAAACAACTCACGATCTCGCAAAAAAAAACTGCAATACTTTTGACTCTACAAATGATATAAACTGAAACGTCAGTATGAGGCTACATAATTTTTTGTAACTAAAAAAATCTAACCATCATCATTTCATGCAGAATGCAATTTTTCTCAAGTTAAAAAGAAAAAATGTTTAAGACTTGTGAATAAAGTCATTTTTGTGCACATCAAAAGAAACATATCAACTGATATAATTTATAATATGGAAGGTGATGAAGGGATCTGAAGGGGAGATTGCAAACATAGCCTGTCACATCTCACATATTGAAGCTCTACATTATGTGCAGGGATTATTTACATGGAACTTTAATACCTATAATAAAATTGTTTGTATGTACAGACATGAATTGTGTACATATCTGTAACTGTAAATTAAATGAAAGGCCTTACCTGTATGAGCCTCCTTTAAATTTGTACAGATTTAGATAGTAATTGGCATGTGAGTTTAAAAATGGTATTGATCAAGTTTAAGCAAAGAAACACACGTCCTCGTCCACACATGGAAGCGATAATAATCATTACAAGAGCTTAATACTACTTAATGTTGTATTATGTCCACTCATTCAAGTAAACATGTTACTCTTTATAAATTGAAGAGATGAGAAGCTCCTAGTGATAGTGTTCTAGTAAAACCATGACCATGTACTGATATTATACTCGTACATGAGTATTTGTAACTGTATTAATGAGAGATTACATAGAATCAAGATATAAATCTTTAATATCTCAGCGATATTTTTTTTGAAGGTTATAAAATATGTTTTATTTATATTTTATATAGATATGATATTACAAAGAATACACTTGACGTCAATTTTTTTATCCGATTAATTTTATTCATTGATATTATTTGAATCTTTTGTCCTATTCCAAGTCTTTTATTTCCGTTTCTATATTTCCCTTCTTTGTATTTTTTTTATCACTTTAACAATGTACTCAACACCATTGTCAAGATAAAATTATCAAGAACAATTACAATGATGAATACCTTGTATATTTAAGTTTAACATGGTGTTCTTGAAGAAAAATGGAATTGAAAAATTCATGTGGGCTATAAGCCATGGTACCAATTTTTTGCTTGTGAACTTACCTACATCAAAAATGGCTAGAATTAAATTGCAATGGTGAAGCTGTTTGAACAGATACAAGATAATAATGTAAGTGTAGGAGTTTTTGACTTGGCTTTACCATACTCGTACAATGTACATGTACTAGTAATTTGCCGCATGGTCTCCTCTTTTTTATATTTCAGGAACTTTTTATCTTTCATCTCTCACGTGGAATTATTACAACATCTTGAAGCTCAATTTTACATAACATTAGAATTTCGAACTAATTCAAATCCTTTCATGTTTGACTTTGTAAACTTTTTTCTGTGAATTCTCTCAAGGTCACTCAACCAATAGCAAACGATTTTTATTTTTAGGGAAATGGAATTTTTTGGGGAATATTTATAATTACTAATATGAATTAACATAGTTTAGTCAATACAAAGTAACAAAATAGAGGTTAAAATACATAATTGAGAATCATTAATTAATATTTAGATCAAAACTTAAGGCTCTTCAGACTTGTTTGAAACCCAGTACATGACAAATGAGGATCTCCAAGGATAGAATTCCAAGAAATGTGGAACTGGAATTTGTAGGGTACGGGGAAAAGTTTGTTTTTCCTGTTGGAAAAGTACTTTCCCCTCTCATTATTATTCCTTTTGTGACCATTTTTTCTAAGAAAAGTAATACGATATAAAGTAAACTGTTATAAAGCGTATCTTCGTATTAATATATTTGTTATTATAATTATAAGTTACGTTTTGATGAGTACCTGTTGGTAATTAAATTGTAAACAAGTCATTTTATATAACATCCTCCATTTCCGACCTTCACCAAAAGAGAAAGAATATTTGAAGTGAAAACCCGGAAACTTTCTCTTTTAAGTGTCGGATTTGTCAAATTTTAGAGTTCATAACAAGCTTTTTTATTTTTCCTGACATTTTTACTCTGAAATGATTACACATTGTGTGTAAACACAATATTTGTATCATGTGCCTAATGTTTATTTACTAGAGATGGGCGGTTTTTCTGGCATTGACTTAAAATTTGTTGACAAATTTTAGTCCTTGACTTACAACAAACAAAATTTTGTTTTTCAATTTTGTCATCCAGAATCTTCCTGGACAATCCAAAAATATACATTTGAACCATTTTTAATTTGTGGTATAAATCTTTTGTTTGAGTCTAAGAAACCAACTCTCATCTTGGGATACTCAGAAAAAATCCTAACTATTTCATACAAGAAAACTGTCTTTTCATCATCAAAATAGTTCCAATTAAAAAATCATCATTTTGTGTATAGAATAAAGATACAAAAAAATATAAACATAAAAGTATGTTTTCGTAGCCTTATTATTTCTAGCCTATTAAATGTCCTCCGTCTTTTTTTCCCCTTTGAAGTTAGTTTCAAGTCTACATTCATTTCTGCAAAGAGTAGACTTAAAAGTATACTCAAGCGAAACGATACTTTTCTTTTAAAAAAAAGAACAAAGAATCAAAAAAAAGAATTAGGTGAGAGTATGTTTACACTGTCATATATATGATGCACATATCTAGTAACTGGTTCCATCAAAAATATATAAAACTTTACTAGGATACTCCTCCTCATTTTACTCATTAATGATCAACTAAAAAAAATTTTCCCGTGTATACATACAATTGTGTATACAAAAATAGTGTACATTTTAAAAATTAGAAACAAATGTAAACAAAAGAAATCTAATGGTTTATTTTTAAAATTTTTGTAGTGTCTTGCTCTTGTTTCAACTCTTCTATATTGTTTTGTTTCCTACAAGAAAAAAAAGAAACCCTAAACAAAAATAATGATCATGTTCTTCATTTATCTTTTTTAATAAGGTATTATATTACTGATTTTTTTAGTTCATTATCAAGTGTGGACTACAAATACTAAATGTATCAGAGTTATGAAGAGATGTTAGATGAAGATGAGAGGGGGGAGGGGGGTTAAAGTAGAAGCATCTTTAGATAAATGTTCCGTAAACTAAAAAGACGTGACAAGCTTGACATAAACTGTCATTTCGATCTTAAAGGCTAATCCATGCGTACGGTGAAGAGAGAGAGATGAAATGAAAGGCTTATAAAATACATGAGATATGTATACTATAATACATAATCAAGTGAAGCTAAATTGTAGACGACATCACCAAAGAGTAAGAACTGTCTTATAAATCTCTTTGTAAATTCTAAGATTCTGTATCATCTATTAACCTTTTTATTATTATAAAAGTTTTAAGAACTGTATATATATATTAGATGAGAGGGAGACAACTTTTTTAGACTGAATCAGTTACACTGTGTACAAATTTCATTGAGAATGTGACGAGACTGTAGAATCAATTCCAGTTGAGTGATTTCTGAACCTAAAATGTGAAACACAGTTGTCTTGACACCCTCGAGGATACCCCAGAAGAGGAGTTACATGTGAGGAGGATTCCTTGTAGTCTTGTAAGCTCCTTCAGAGGATTTTCCTAATCAGTTAACATACACTAATTAGTGACATTATCTTTGTATAACTCCTCTACCTAAATTCGGTTCTATCTACATTTTCTCACCCCTATTGCACAAAGTTGATGATTAAATTGTGAATTTCATGTCAAAGCTCTTTTATAAAATGACTACACGAGTTTTTACAATAATATTGCATATTTCAATCGAAATGGTCAGAAGCCTTGACTCAAGGCAAAATTGTTGAGGTACTCGGTCTACAATGTTTGCACTTTTTTTATTGTTATTGTGCATGTACAAATGTATTATGCATCAAACTTTCAAAGTAAGAATTTTATAAAGTGAAGATACCTACTACACTTAAAGTAAAATATATTTTGAAATCTCTTGTATTCTCTTATATCTACAAGATAGCATACTCGTATCTGGAGCAAATCGAATAGGAAGGCAAGTGAAAAAAAGGTCCAAGATTTTTACAATTGTTTTGTGATATGACTAGAAAAAGGGTACGATGGGGGATACAAGCCAAGTGGAATTTTCAACAAGATTCCATCATTTGTATTCTTCATGTAGAGAGATGAGCTTTGGATGATACTAGAAGAAGAAGAAGAAAAAAAGAGGAGCAATTCACAGAGAGAGACGGGGAATAATAGCAGAAGACAAGAGGAAGGTACTGAACGGCACAAAAAACAAGAGTTTCCATTCACATGGCAAACACTGATCACTTTCGCTATTTTTCGTCAAAAAAAGAAGGAAAAAATACGAGGGAAGACGAATTGAGAGAACGGGGGAACTCGTGCATATTTTTACAATGGTGGAGGCCGTTACTATTGTTTCTCTCTCTCTCATTCTTCAATATTCATTGAAACACACTCAAAGATTCACTAACATCACTTTAAAGAGAATCCTTCTCTCTCTCTCTCTCTCTTTAAAAAAAACAAGAGATGAAAGTCAAAGGCGACTTACAATTAAATGATTTTTTAAAACTCACTACGACACATTTTGTTTCTTTCAAAATTCACTTCCACATCACGACACTTGTACAAACATTAAAAATGTTATTTTCATGACATCAAAACTCATTTAAATGTTTGATGCATATATTAGAAATCCATGTAGAGGAAGGGAACATGAATGGAGAGTAGGTTTTTATTATATTTTGTCAGTATATTTATCTCTGTACAAATAAAAAAGATTTTGTTGATCTTGTAGTAGAATTTTGATTATGTAGAACCAGTCCAGAAAATTGAGAACTTGTGTTACATGTAAAAATTTATTACAGTGATGATTTTTAAAAGATTAAAAGTGTTAAAAAATTGTAATATACTGTATTTCCCTATTAAATTAAATCATATCATAATCTTATCCACCACAATAAATTAAGTATACTTCATTAATTGAGACAAGAGAATGAAAAATAGAAATCTTGTGTCCATTTTTAATTTCTAATACTGATTAACATCCTTAATTCAAACATTGTACAATTTATAATTGACTTTGATCATCAAAGGCTTCCAGTTTAAACTTTGGGTTCAAATTCTTTATCAAGTTTTTGTTAATTCAGTATTTTAAAAATATTTAACTTGATTCCCTCCTGCTGCTGGTGCATATAACTAATAATTAAGTACTGTCAATTTTTAATTGAATGAGTGGAGTTAACGTTTTAATCAAAATGACATGAAAACAACTAATTTAGCTACTAGCATTATGTTACTGTGAAGGATTCATTTTATAAATAATAAGTGACAACAGTTATATAATTCACATGTGTCATGTACCTAATTGGGGTTAGCATACCTGTATGCAATATTGCTCAGGTAACCTCCCTTCTTAATTTGTGCGTGAAACCTTTAGCTTGTCGACATTTTAATAAAAAATTTTTGTACTGTAGTAGACATGGTGTGTCAAACTCCCATGGGGTTTGATATCTGTAGACTGTAGACAGCTACTTAATTTGATGATGATAACATGTTCATTGTGTAATTCATCAATCTTTGACCTGAAACTTGAGTGTAGTTAGTCTTTTGAACAAAATTTCAAATTAATTTCTTTTAGTGAATCCTTCTCCACTACTCGAATTTTCAATAGTGCATGATGCACTGTGCATCTATGAGTGATGAAAGAGAGAAGAGATAATTTTATTAAGAAGCCCTTGCTTTGTCCTCAGTTTTTACATACCCTAAAACTCCAAATAAGCGCCTATGCTCCAATAACCGCCTACCTCCAATAAGCGCCTATGTATTACAATGTTAAACATAGGAAAAATTCTAATAAGCGCCTACCCGCCGCCTGAATTTGACAATTAAGCGCCTAGGCGCTTATTTGGAGTTTTAGGGTAAACATAGTTTAACTTTTTTTTTTTAGATATATGCAACTTTATCCCTCCTAGCTACACTCCTGGATCTCTACAGTAGTTTGATCAAAATTATGTAAAATGAGGAAGAATGTCATCAAAGTAATGGCTCTCCTTTGGCCATCTCCATTTATCTCAAAATATGATTATAATAAATTATTTTTTCGTAAAATTATTCATCCTTAGACTAAAGAAGGACAGAATCTGATGAATCAACATCATATTAAATTACAGTAAATTGGATGCTACATTTTAAAATGAGCTTCGCAGGGAATTTCTACGAAAAATTTTCTTTTGAAAAAAATTCTCCATCTACTCATCTCATGTAACAATGTCTTGTATAATCTATTGTATAACAATATAAACATAGGTTAAATGACAAGATAAACAAGGTTGAATAATACTGGATTTATTATTTATTATGAAGATAATATTAAAATATAACAATTAAATTTTAGCTTCACAAATCTAAATCTCAGGTGTGTATTATATGTATATGTACAGTAGTACAGATACATCATAAAACAGTATAAAATAAGTACACTAATATAAATAAGGAAGAACTATGTACACATTGAGGTAGGTAAACCATATCCAATTTTAAAAGATTGGATGAACAGAACAAAAATCAGAAAGGAATTGTTACGAGTCACAAGAATGAAAATAAAAGTGAGTGAAAATGGAGAAGGGGAGGGAGAGGGGGATCTCTGTAAGACGTCAACAGGGCAAATATAAAAAAAATGAGAAAATTACGAAATACTTTGTAGTTTGTACTGAAACGCTTGAACAGTCTTCAAGGAAGAGTTGATTCAAATATAGAAACTGGGTTGTCTTAATATAATTTGAAAAGGTGGTACATAATCTGTATCATCCCTTTTGTAATAAATTATGTATATCATAAAAGTTTGTATAAGAGAGAGAGTTTTTGTTAAACTTTAAATATACTTAGAGCTTTACGAATACACAAAAAGTTAATAAAAGACATATAGTACACAATAAAGTTAAAGAGATAAGATGTCATTTTGCTGTCAAGTAAACAGATTAAATATTTTTTAAGGTACTCTTTATACTTGTATCTCTAATTCCTATCAACAGCTTTTCATATGCGGGTTCAAAAACAAGTTTGGCAGTGCGTCGTCTTTTCTTAGATTCACATTATATTCAACCTAAGGTCATTTTTGTATGGAATCTTTTGAGCTCATTATGTATGTAGATGTATTTCATGGAAATTATAAAATTTCTCAAGAACTATAATTAGAACAACTGACGATGAGAGTACTGTGAATGAGTATTTTTGACCAACTTGCACAAAAAGAGGGGGATAAATTTAATTTGTGTTGAATATTTAAAAATAAAATAATTTATACAGCTGGTAATGTAGACATATGAATAAAATATTTTGTAGTTTATTTTTATTGTATTACAAATTTCAATTCCTCACGTCATAACTCCTAGAGGCAAAGGTTGTGGTCAGATTATATTGAACTAGATGCCAAAATATGGGATGACGTATCACGTATGGAAGAATCTGTAGATGGAAAATTCAGTAGCAAAAATTAATAAGGTGTGATTTGTTCCTTTTGTACAAATAAGGCAGACACCTTTCAAGACTAATTGACTAGACTAACATGAATTTTATAGTGCTACTTGAATTGATTCATATAATTTTAAAAAAATGGTAGAGTCATTGGACAAATAAACAATCACAATTTACAAGATATCATCAAGATTATGAGTCATGAGAATTTATGTTGAAAGTAAAGTAAAGCAAGAATCTTTTCCATCTGTTGAATCTAAAGATGCCGTATATGTATCAGTAGAGGAGTATAATTTATTATCCCTTTTTTACTTGCATGAAATAACCGGAAGGTAAATTTATATTCAGTGAGTCTCATTCTCGTTTAAATCTCTTTGTTGTTTTGTTGTGCCATACAATTGAAATTTCTGTGGTTCTTCTTCTTCTTCTTAGTCTCTATTAAATTTAGTTGAGAATTTCATGACCCGCATAAAAGTGAAGATGATCATTCTTTCTTTGCTTGTATTGATTCTTGAATGACGTAGTCCCGTTTCTAGGGAATTGACGTTGTATTATGAGCATACAAGTTCTTGGTGGTCACACAGAACACAGAATTTCTATCACGAGATCTTCTCTCTCTCTCTCTGCTCATCTTTCTTTTTAAATCAAAAAAGTCAACGACTAAACTTCTACACAAAAGAGCCTGCATGTAATTAATTTAGTGTGTATTATTATAATGTACTACATACGACTATGTCCCATAAAAATTTCGTGATCTGTCTGGATACAGAGAAAATAAAAAATAATTACCTGTCTTGTTAGCACTATACTTTCAATTTATTGTAAATACGGGGAATTTGATACAAAAATTTTCCTTGGATAATTTTCATTTTCTTTATAAATTCAGTGATATTTAAACTATTTAATTGCACAAGTTTTTAAACTTTATTACATTATATAACTCTTATATAGAATATTATTGATTTACTTAATTATTCAAAACTCCTAATTTTGAACGAGGAAGTTTGAGGTAATTGCGCGTCATGTTAATTTTATAGGGTTAAATATTGTACTCTCAATTCAACTCCAGATTTTATTATTACAAATAATAAAATACAGAAAACAGAAAACAAAATTGGCCTTACAGTCCCTCAAATATTCGACAAAGGCAGAAGGACTCGTTATGATTGTCTATGTACATGACAATTTAAATTGGATGAAAGAAGGGGAGGAGAAATGAAACAAGAGATGATTGTAGATTCCAGATTACATATAAAATGTTACTTTCCATTTTTTGACACGTTGTACATTTGACTACACACAACTCCTCATAATCCTTAATGTAAAATCGTTTTTAAATGTCAAAACAGTCATCATGAAATACTTCTCACTTCTCGCCAATTCCGTCATAACAGTGGCAGCTGTGAACCATGTCTCGACTTGATTTGTATTTTCTTTTTTAAACATTTATTTACTACAGTTATCCTCCCATTATTATACAACTATTAGAGTACTACAAAGTATATAACAATTTGCAATGAAACTTATCGATTAGTAAATTTACTTGTCTAATGACTCGTGTCACATACAAGACAGAATTTATTTTTGATCATTTTACAAAATGAAAACATTCTCAATCAACATCAAAGACTGGGGTTGTGCTGTATAAGTTATATGTTGAATTTCTAACGCCTCTCTTAAAATCAACGATTATTCAACAAATACATCTGTTATAAAATAATTCTGATGAAAATTTTTAGAAATTATCAAAGGACACGCAAGGCATCAAATTAAATTGTATTTTTCATCAATAGAATTCCAAATAATTAATATACATTTGTGAGGCCAAGAGAAAATACTAAAGCATGTCATTTGGGAGGAATCAAGCTGAGATGTACAATGTTTGAAGATTCCTGATTGGAATTAAAATCTTATAAATTTATTAATTAAACTAAATTTTAATCTCTTTTGATATTTCTCTGTTTGTGACAGTTGGCATTGTCTATAATATCAGCAATTAATGCTGTGGTCGGAGCTCCAGCCGTATCATCAGTCCACGTGAGTTTCGTCTCGGGTAACAAAGCAACACAGTACTCACATGGATCTGAAGGGGATGGCAAATTAGTTCAATACAATTTAATTGGTAAATCTTTTTTTCTCTATTTAATTCTTTTACTTTATATTTTATTGAAAAATAATAATTCCACGATTTTAAACTAATTCAACAATAATTAGCATTAAACTAATATCAAATAACTTTTTAACCAAAACATGCATGTAACTTTTATACAAAAAAAAACTTTGACACACACACACAAATGAGAGTAACTGTGTTTTTTAAAAAAAATTGTCAAAAGAAATTTCCAAATTAAATTATACATCGTTTACTTGAAACTTTTATTAACAAGAAAGACTTTTTCTGTTTTCCCAAGAGACTCGCTTTTTTATTCAAATTATTTTTAAAAGTTTTTTTAAAGTAAACAATTAGGAAAAGAGATTTTATTTATAAAAATTTCATAATTTTAAATAATTAATAAAAAAAATGTACATTTAATGTTAGACATAAAAAATGTCTTTAAATTTTTTTTTGAGAATGGGAATGTTAGGGGGTGAGAGAATAAAGGAAGTTATAAGTTTAGTTTCAATTTATAAGAACATTAGCTAGACACCTACTTATTGTGGTTTTGCCGGTTGGCTGGTCAGATGTCAAAAGGATTCTACAAAATTTGTACGAATGAATGAATTCCAAAGGTAATGAGACACAATGAATTTATTCTGACTGGTTCTCCTTACACAAAAAAATATATTACGTACTACAACTTTTCATATTAACTTACCATCACGAGACTTGGAAAACATTCTATCAAAATTACATAATTTTAATCTAGTAGACAATACAAACAGAAAAAAATATTTATCAGTTACAATTTATTGTAAAATTATGGAACATTATATCAAAAAATGAGGATTAACGTCAAGAGAGTGAGAAAATAATTAAATTGATTTTTACATTATTATTTACAAATAATAAATGAAAAGTGGGCGTCTTTGTTGTTCTCAACGCTCAAATTACGTACACACCTGTCTCACTCAAAATAAAATAAATAAAAGAGACAAGATCTGTACATGTTGTTCTTGTCAATCTATAAAAAATTGTTTATTATGAAAAAAAAGGAATTAATTATGTGACAAAGAGAATTAACAAGTGAAAGATTATATAGGAGATGAGATGACACTAAAAAGAAAATATTTGTGAGTCTCACTTTACAAATTTTTTAAATGTACAGATACATTCTCTATGATTAGACAGCTAATAAAATATGTATGATACAATTTAATTTCAATTAGAAAAAAATGCTCTTCAATCTTATCTTTTGTATCATTAACGACCCTAATCATGTAACAAAAAAAAGTCTTTAAAAAAAAATTCTTCTGCTGTGCTAGCTAGAGGCCTAACTAGACCATCACTTGTTGTCTTTCTTTTTATGAGGCTAATTAACCAAAAGACAAGTCAAGGAGTTGTGTGTGTGTGTGGTAATCACAAAAATAATAAACCATTTTAAAACAATTATGAAAGAGAACAATGCGTTTAAGAACGCACTCACGCATCCCTAAGAGTCCTATCTGAATTTGTACAGTAAGCTCAATAGCCAAAATATTTATCATTCAGCGTCATGGTGTGGCGGAAGTTTTTGTGTGTTGTGGAGTAAATTAAAAGGATTTGATAATGATTGTAATCATTAAATTAGTTGTTAAATTGTGAAAAAGAAGGAAAAACTACAAAAAGGGTTAAGATTTCAATTAAGATTAGATGGGAAAAGATTATGTTAAAATGATGTACTGATACATGTATGGAAACTGTAATTAGACAAGGGTATTGGGCCTCACTTGGTGAAAAGACGGAGCTTAAAAGGAAGACCAGAGCCAGGTGACCCGGGGGAATTGATGAGAGGAAGGACAAGAATGACAACAACATATGAACCACCAACGACGATACTAACACCAACATCTACAATGATGTACAGAACAGACATGACGACAGAAATTGACGCGTCTCTCATTCCAACGACCACTGCAACACTCTCTCTGGCCAAGAAATCAGCCAAGAAACGTGTTCGGTTTATTATGGGAGGTCATGTCTCTACCAACTCACTACCAATTCCAAGTGCCTCTTCATCTATCAATACTCCTGACAAACCCGTCCTCAAAACGGGCCCTAGACTTGACTCTCAATTTCAAGCGACTGACGACAATCTCAAACCCAAAGACACCAAGGCTGTCAAGCGAAGCCCTTTTCTAGGCGACAATTTTGTAGGCTCATTCAACTTTCCTGACTTTGACGACTTTGGTGGTAAGGCTTAACTCACACACATTTACATTTTACAAAAAAAAAATTATCAAAATTGTAATTATTAACTTTTTTAACTCTTACGAAATTACTTTTTTATTTTAGTAGACTAGACTGTAGAATTTAAATGCTTTTCTTTTTACAATCTATTTCTTCATGTAATTATTTCTTGTTTTAGGAATTTGAATTTACACACGTGTCATCATTATTTGGTTTAACTAGTTTTTGACTAATTTATATACACTTTAAAATAAGGTTCTTTTTTTCTTTAATTCATTCCCAATAACCACTTTCAATTTCATACAAATGAGCTCATTGAAAGAAGGCTAATTGACATTTTTGGAGTTGAGTGGCTTGTGGTTGTACAGAAAAAAAACATTGATGTTTTAATTTACCACAACTTGTTTTTTTATCAGTGCAACTGCATATTCTGCATTTTACATGATTTGAACATACAGTGAAATATTTTATTGTGTGAATGCACATAGACTGACAATAAAAAAAAGTTTATGTTGAACTGCGCCCATATTGTTCCATGTTAGTTACATTCACCATAAAAAAGTGTAAACTAGTAACCCCCCATGTGTTCTTTATGAGCACATGAATTTTGTGTGTATGTACAATCATAAGCCGGAATTTTGTTGGTAATGAGCTTAAACTTTAAATAATAATTTAATATATTTTCAATGTAACATGCATTGAAACATACATACATAGATAACCTTCCAGGGATGTAAATAGAGATTATGTATATTTATTTCATAATTAGCTTTTATTAGTTCTTTGAACTTTAATTGTATGCACATGTACGTACAGATAGATATGAGCATGAACATTCTTTTCCATTCTTTAAATGTGACCTTATTTGTTGTCCTCCTCATAAATAAAATTTTGGTATGACCTCAACACTGCACTCTTTGCATGTGCAATAAAAATGCATCATACCCTACTCTTCAAAATGGTGTCAATAGATTTTCTTTCTTAAAAAATTGAGGAACATTTTTAAAAAAAAAATTGATCCTGTTTCTTGAAAGAATGCACAGCATTGTAAATTGAAATTGAATAAATTTAAATTGGATTATGTAAGTCTAAACAATTCTACTGTAGAATTTCTACAATCAATTCAGTCAGTTGACCAAACTTTGGCAATTGAGGCCCATGTCTGTTCATTTTTTAGTGACAAGAATAACTAGAATTGTACAGCAATTGTAGTGACAGAATTACTTTTTTTAAGATGATTTTTTCACGTAAAAAAAAGTTGTAAACATCTTTCAGGTTTGTCAGATTTTTGTTGATGAAAGAGACTGTAAATTCAATTTTTTGTCCTAAAATGACGACACGCATTTAAATTCTCAAAAAAACTAGAAAAAAACTGGAAGACCATGAGTCAGCAAAGTGAATGTGGAAGCAATGGACATGAACGCCTCACATTTTCTGTATGCACTTTAAAATCCTCTCTCTCTCTCTCTCTCTTTTTTTAGAGGGATACAAAGTGAAGAATTTAATATGTAACATTTCATTCATTTTAGTTACAAATTCGAGCATGCATCTTGCACTTCCTTAAATGAATTCAATTTTTTTTCTTTAACAGTATTAGAGCCAAGGATTTGGTATGCTTGAGTACTTTTCAAGTCAATATAATCCACTATTTTCAGTCTTCATTTCTGAAAACTTGCAGACTTTTTCTTTTTATTAATAAAAAAAAACTTATTCCCTCTGGAATTTACATTCAAATTGTAAATTCAAACCAAAAGGGATTACATTAACATTGATAAAAAGGTGGAGAAAAAAAAACTTTTTTTCAGAATAAATTATAAATAACTGAATTAAAAAAAGTTGGCATTAACTTCTTCTTTTTTCTCAAAAAGATGTACAACAAAAAAAAATCTTATTGACATAACAAATATTCTCTCCTCTCAAAAGTATTAAATATTTTAACAAGTTTAAACTCAAAATGAGGGAATATAGCCAAAGGGGAATGAAATGTGATTTTTGTGGTTTGAATAAAAAATTGTTAAATTAATTTTTAAACATGTGGACTCATTAAATTAATATTAAAAAAAGTTTCTGTAAAAATTTATGCACAAGAAATTTTATATTGTACAGATCAAGTTAAAAAGGAAATGAGTAACTTTGGGAATTTAAAAGAGGGCCTTCAATATAAAAAAAATCCTGACTCTTAATATATTTGCCTATCGTATTTAAAATAAACTACAAAGTACAAGTCTATTATATAATAACAATTGTCAGCTGTCATCAAGTTAGATTTGTTGAAAGGTAATTTATTTATGAAGCCCTGGTTTCACAAGGGTTTGAAATAATTAAAAAAATCTATCTAAAGGTACAGAAACAAAATGGGAATATGTACAATACTAAAATATATTATTATTGCTGTGTAACCATACTGTGCACATCTTATGATATTTATTGTACAGGTAAATGACAAGCGTTGGTTTTTTTATGCTGATGCCATGCCACGTACAAAATAAATGTAGGTCAAAGCTTGATCGCTTTAATTTCAATATCTTTGTCAACATTGAAAATAGTTACAATATGAAGAGTTATATATATGTAAAAAAAGCCTGACTTTTCTTGATTGATGAATCACGGCTCACGGCATTCCTCCTTACGTAAGCGTCAAGACTAAGAATTTTATAATACAGATAAGTTTTAGCTTTAAATTATGTAGGTATATACAGAATTACAGCGAATAAATCGTGAGGTTTAGCTGTTACTCTCATAGCAAATTTTTTTTTGAGCTCATCCCAATCCCAAGTTCCCCTTTCAATTTCTAGATCATATTATTTTTAATCTAGATGATAAAATACATTCATCCTTCTTTATACAAGTTTATTTCCTGTCTCTCCCTCTCTCTTTCTTTGAAGAACTTGAGTATAATTCATCTATTGTTCTTAACTAATCTGTCACGTTTAAGTGAGTTACATCACATCCTTAATTGCTTGTATAATCGACATCTGGGTCGATTAGAACATTATTTTTGTTACGTTATAAACTCAATTCTCTTTTGAAGTCCGGTATTACAAGTCACAGAAATGTTTTTGAGTCACCAAAATTTTTTTTAATTGTCTTTAATTGCCACGTGTGTATATTATTTGCGATGATTCCCCCAAAAAATGTAAACACAAGACAAAAAAAATATTTGTCAATGTACTAGTCTGTATCTGAATGCCAAGGGCGCGATGAAAAGTTTCTTTTTTTCTCTCAAAAAATATTTCTGTCTAAATTGTTTGACAAAGTGGAGAAGTATCAAAGAAGTTCCGACCATCATAAAGCTTGATTGGGACAAAAAACAAATTTTTTTGTTAGATGGAACTTTGCACGTAGTGGTACATATGTAAATGGGAATAAATGACAAAGATATATTTTTGTCTATTCCTTTCTATGCATAGTCAATCATAAATATTGATCTCCCTCTCTCTCTCTCTCTTGTACTTTTATATGTACAGGAAGGGAATGGAGACATTTGTCTGTATTTTGCAATTCTTTTTTTTTGTGGGAGGACAATTAAATTAAATTAAAAACCATTCTCTGTACTGTGACAGACTCGAAAGACATTGAAGAGACATAAAAAGGCGTATCAGGCTCCTCGAGACTCGAGACTAATCAACTACAGACAGACATATTGTTTAATAAGATTGTCCTCGGTTAGATAATTTTTTTTGATTGTTTTGTAACACAATTCCTCATTTCTTTTTACTCAATTTTGGGGAATTTGACTATAGTTATATAATAGTTATCAAATAAAAGAGAAAAAAAGGATGAATTCTAGCCTCAAGGAGGTTCATGCTCAACCAAATAATTTATAGAAATAAAATAGCGTCAATTTCTGGTCATGGCCATCACGATCATCAATTTTAAGTAAGAATTCAAGCTTCTTTAAGTTTTACAGTCATATTATTTCATGAGGAATTAAAATATTAACATTTAAAATATTTGACACTCATGACCATTTTTCAAGTTTTACATTTGCACCCAAAAAAATTAATTTTCATTAGACTTTTTTGTCAGTTGTCTTATTCCTTTTAATTATTACATAAAGAGAAAATAATAATAAATTTTGATGAAGACACTACATTTTTAAGTTGACTTTAATCAACCATTAAAAATGATTTTAGTTAGTAATTAACTTTACGATTTACGAGACCACTTGTCTCATTACATGACTCTTTAAAAAAAATTTATTTGGTACAGGACAAGGTTCTCAGAACTCTTTTCCTGAATAAAAATAAAATGTTAAAATTGATATTGACTCTCTCTCTCTCTCTGGCTTCATTGTTTCTAAGTATTTGAACAAATTTACAATGAAAAATTTAATATAAAATTGTCTCTTAATATTTTTTGAGTCGTGAGTCTCACATTGCCTTCACCCTTTGGTTGAATTTATGGTAAAACTTTTTCAAGTCTTTTGTCTTGAGCTCCACTCAAAAAAAATTAAGAAAGAATGAGATCCAGAAGTTTAAATAAATTGCATACAGTTATGATTATGATACAGTTCATTGTACAAGAGTTAATTGTAAGAATGGTCAAGAGTGGAAAAGGTGACCTTGATAAAAGTTTAAAATATTAATAGCATGACAAAATCATGTTAAAAATTCTCTGTGATACTCATACTCACGCGAGTGAGTAGTACAAAAATGATCTTTAGCATTGATAATGAAAAGTGTTTAACATTTCATGTCAAGTTTTTCATTCACAAAAATCCTAACTAGTTGGTAGTTACATTGGCATATACATGTATATGAGTACATAGGAAATGAATTTTTAATTGGAATCTCAATTAAAAATAAAAAACTTGTAATGTTGTTAAAAAATAAATTCCAGAGTTAGAGTGAATTCTTATGAAAAATAAAAATTAAAAAAATATTACAGATAAAACTTTTAAAACTGGGATTCTAGAGCTGTATCTTCCGTATTGTATTCACAATACGGAAGTACAATTTGTAATAATAATTCTTGATGATTATATAGGTTATATTATATAACCTATAACTTATATATCATGACTATGAGGTAATACTGGGGGAGGAGAGAATTGGAAGTCATCACTACAAATGTGTACAATAAAATGAAAAGAATTTTATAGCAATTGTAACAAGAGAAATGGATACAGAGCTGTATAAAATGAAATGGTTTAATATACATAAAATTTCCGGAAGATTATTTCAATTACATAAACTCCTGTCTCCTAATCTCCATGCCTCGCTGATCTCAACCTTTCAAAGGTCTCTTTTGTATCTAGAAAAGGCATGTTGTACTCGGTATTCTATTCAATAAAATGAACCCATTTTCAAATCTTTCTATTCAACATCTTCCATCTCATCATGAGATTCTCATCATTCCAAACATTTTGGTCTCATTTAAATTAAAATTGGTACAGGTACAATCATCATCATTTAATCATTAAATTTTCAGTGACATTTTCGTAGAACTAAAGCCATGAAAATTAATTAAGATAAAGTCATTTATTATTAATTTATACATTGAAATGAGGAAGAAACATGTCCTTCATTTTTTCTAGGTAGTAAAGGTAGTAAAGCTATCTGTCATTTGATCAATTTTCTCAGAAGAAATCATCATAATTTGATCATGTGTTGTAATTAAATTTGAATTTTCGATTGGGAATTAAATTCAAGTAATGTCTAAAGTTGTAAATAGTTTACAGTGGTCTACTTGTACACAAATTTATGGACAAGTAATTTGAGTCGACTAGCCAAGACTTTTTGAGTATCAAATATCAAAGTTGACAACAAGGTGATTTCATTTTATATAATTTGTATCTACCTGTCTAACAATCTACAGATTACAAGATTCAAGTCTCGACGTGTCGAGTTGACAGTCACATTAAACTGATTCGAGGCAAACTCTCAAACTCTTAGACTTTCTTTAATTTGTAACGTCATGTTCTTCTTAAAAAACTTTTCAATCTTTTTTACAACACTCGCCATTCTCCTCCATTCAACTTGAGTCGAGTTGACAGGGAGTAGAAGTGATGTCACAATTTCACAATTATTTTTTTTCTATCTGTATAACCTTCAACCTTGTTATTTTTCAGTTGATACTAATTATCATTCAAATTTATTACATGCAAACAAATAAAATAAATTTTAACCCATTTCCCATTTTATTTCACTTGGTCGAGCCCAGCCCAAAGTAATATTTACGTATAATTGCATGCCTATATGTGACCGGGTTATATAACCTACATGGAATAGTTATAATTTCCGTGGGATGAGAATGGAGAGCTCAAATTTTAGAGTTAAATTTTCTCTTAGTAGACTAAGGATTCATGTGTAATATACATACTGCACATGCATACGTCCTGTTAGTCTGCCATGTTTACCCCGGGCTCTCCTGACTATTGCTTTTGGTGGAAGTTGGGGAGAAAGTAGCAAGTTTATTTAAGCTTATCTGTAATACGTACTCGTATGTATATTTTGGGTTTTTGATTTGTTGACACTATCATACCTACATAAATTCCAACTTTTGTATGCCACACAAGTCAAAAATAACCACTGAATACTACTGGAATTATAACTTTGGACAAATTACCTCAAGCTTAAGGTTTAGCATAGAATTTCTCTGAGTCTCTCTCTCTTTTTGTTTTGAATCAAAGAGTAAAAAATCTTTTTCATTTAAAATTTCTCCTAGTTATACCATACGAGATCATATAACTTTTTCAAAAGTAAACTTGCAGCACATTTATATTTTCAGTTTTCAAAACAAGACAAATGTCGGTAGAATGAACCTTTTTATTTTCACTTTGGAGATCCTCACAAAGATGAACAAATTGGCTTGAAGGCATTTTTACTCAGTTTTCAAAACAAAAAAGTTTTTTTTTTTCATTATAGTCTATACTAACAGCTGGCATAACATTTAAACTTTCAATTTTATATATTTCATGTGTACATTTTAGAACCCTTATATTACATTTATAATGTAAAAAATGCCATACAAATTATTTGCTTTTTACAATCCTTGACATTTACATAGTTTAAATAACGTATTATAATTCCTCCATTAAAATGAACAAAAAGCGTATAACATTTTTGTAGTTTTCTTAAAAGTAAAATTAACTACGTATATAGATATGTCTTATTTAAATTATTTAAAAAAAACTAATACAATTATTTTTCTTGCTTAAAAATAATTATTAACAAACTTCCAATTTAAAATTGTACATCCTTTCTACAATGCATTGAATGGAATTTTGTCTTACACAAAAGTCTATCTGTACTGACATAGGTAGATAATAAATGATGACTTTAATAATTAAAAAATTATCAACAGAGTTCAATTTAAATAAAATCTTCTCTTGTTGTATGCATTTATGTACATATATAGGAATCAAATCTATTAGGGTACAATTAAATTTCAATATAAATTAAATAGTGATTAATTTCTCAAAAAAAAAAGTTTTATTTTAAATAAATTGCTTAAAATTGGAAAAAAAAATAATTCTATTTCGTAAACAATTATCTTTAAATCAATTAAAACAAAGTCAGACTGTAATTGATGTTTATTCTAATTTTATTTTGGGGGGGATTTTTACAACAAAAAAATAGGAAATGATTTTGGCTCACTGGGTAATTTTGGCTCAGGCAGTGCAGGAGTTGGGACTCAAAGACAAAGTTACTCAACACGTAATCCTGAAGCACTTTCTCCAGGAGGAGTATTTTTACCTCCTCTTCCAACAGAGGTAAGAAATTTACAAAAGAGAAAGAGAGAAAATTATATTTTCTTCTCTCATTACTCAGGTTAGAAAGGTAAGAAGAAGAGCGTAGTGATAGTTAAAAAAACAGAGAAAAAAAACTAATTAAATTCATTCATGTTCTATCTCATACACAGGCCTCACACTATGTAGAGAGAGAAATTGATCCTTATTTAGCTGACCCTGAAACTGCTAAGTATGCTGCACAACATCCTCCATTTTTCTCCGAATTTCCACACAAAAGGACAGTCCTCGCTTTGAATGATATACGGGAAGACAATGGACTTGAACGAAATATTTTGAGGAGCATACGACCCTTCTTCCCTTTTTTTGAAGCAAACAAGTAACCTTTATTTTCTTTTTATTTTATGCTAACTTAAATTAATATAATTATAAAATGCTTTTCATTTTAAAGTAACCTTTGTTTTTTCTTAATCAATTTTAACGCTACTCTATACATACAATTAATTAAATTCTCTCTCCCCCAACACGTTTCATCTTCTCTCACTGTATCTGTATCACTATTTTTTGATGGGGAAGGGTCCTTTATTTTCTTTAGAGTCCACTTGTAAAATTATTGTGCTGTAGGCTATTATAGCACTAGACTGAAGAAAAGTAGAGCGAGTGGTTTTGTACAAAGAATGCAGTCCCCCCCTTCATTCCTCCTCCTCCCCTCGCTATTTTTCGGCTTGTACTTTTCATTAATCTCGAGAAGGACTTCGTGTCTTGGCTTTTAATTTGTGAAATTTCTTCTATATAAACTTTTATTTACAACCCTCAACTCCTATTCCTCTTCCCTCCAAAACTGTAGAGTAGATTTGAAAACTTCAAGCCAAAAAAAAGTTTAGTCAATCTTTCCCGAGGGGTATGGGGGGTTGACCACATACAGTCTAGTCCACTACTACTAAGTTTGGGCCCTAGGGTCTAAGTTTGGTACTGTACCAAGTTTAGACCCTCTTTGCTCTCACTCAATGTATTTGGGGGTCTAAGTTTAGGCCCTCACAGGGTCTAAACTTAGTACCTTGACCTTTTTTGACGGTTTTTCATTTTCCCGGACCCCTA
>JAQIVZ010001237.1:0-37458 GCA_034700945.1 Arrhopalites spinosus
CATTCTTTTTGACCCAAGCCTTTATTCCACCAATGTTCCAACATGAAATTTTGAAGTTCCAAGGATCACCCTTGGTTTTCTTCTTCTCGCAATCGAAAATCAAAGATTTGTAGTCTGTGACGGTTTCGTCATCGTCCTCTGCATCAGAGTCATCTGAAGATGGCTTAGGTTTTGTACCAACTACTAAGCTTTGTCAATATTTGACAAAGACTCTGAACAGGGCAAAAAAATTTACAACAAATGATTACTTAATAATACACATTATATCATAAATTATTAATAATGTACTTATTTATAAAAAAGACTACGTACCATCCGAGGAGCCAGCTAAATATTTTAGCGAGTTTGTGGATGAGTTTGAATCCATGTCTTTTTCTTCGGCCACTGCTATTGCTGCGCTTACTTCTGTTAAAAAATTTAAAATTATGTGACATGCATCTACATTCCATATTTACCAGTGTTCATTAGATTAATGAAAAAAGTTAATCCATTAAGATTAAGGATTAATTTTTTCAAAAAATCTGTTGGTTTAATCTGTGATTAATTCCGAATTTTTCCCAAAATTAATCCACTAGGATTGGAGATTAATTTTAATCGGTTAAGAACGGAATTAAGTAAATTTTATTTCAAAAAAATAACACTTAGAATTGATCGTCATTTTCTGCTGAATTTTTGGTATCAATTTGGAGTTGATACGGCAAGAATTGTAGGAGGAGATACAATTTTTAGTTTGGGTATAGGGGATGTGTATAACCTTAATCCTTCTTGGATTGATCTTTAAAAAAATTTAAACGATTAAATCTGGATTAATTTCAACCAGATTACCGATGAACACTGATATTTACGAAGTAAAACTTAGACGAAAGCATACCAGGAGACGACAGTCCTTCTAGTATCTCTTGGTTGAATGAGGGGGACATGGCGGGCAATAGGTCATCTTCATCCAAATTATGTAGTATACAAAAATCGGCCTTTGCTTTTTTAACCGCTTCTTCTTCGACTTCTTTCCATTTTGCAACTAATTTTCTCTTATGATCCTGTAACAAAAAACAAACAAAAAAACAAAAATTGAAAATTGTTGTAGTAAAAAGTTTTTACTAAAAACAAAAAAAACCCACTAAATATGCTACACTACCTCGTCCCCCATCTTCTTTTGTGTTAAAAAGGAATGAAAAAGTGGGAGCTTTCTACAAAGTAGCTTTGTCTCAACTTTAATCTTAATTATATGCAGTAACAACTGTTTACAGAAACTACATGATCACTGGATATGATATGTAAAAGTGATAATTTAACTAACTCGCAAATCTAATTTTATCACTGATTTTAAATAAAGAAGATAACACTTACCTTGTAGTTACGACGCAGAATTTGTGTCCTTAAGTTGTCACTATCTTTCTTTCTTCACTGACCCATTACCTTAATCATAATTAGAATAAACTTAAACTAAATTTTACATTCTACAACTAAAAAAACGAAACTATTTTTTACTCCACAATATTCAAATGAACTGGAATGCGCCAAGTACTCGAGATCCTTGCGTTTGAAAAAATTCGGTAAAATACATACCGATTACCGATTAAATTATAATTTAATTTAATTTGCTTCCACTTCCGCGTTTCATCATGTCAATCTTGAAAGTTTGTGAAGGTGGCTGGATAATTTCTCATTCAGATTACATAAAACTTGACATAGTTGCTGACGAACTGGACCAGATCAAAAGTCAAGTGGAAACTCTAAGATTGAATCCAAAGTTTTTCCAATTAAATTCTCCATTTAGAAGAAAAGTTAACAAAGTTAATCGTAGTAAAAAGAAAAGTCTCAGTGAAAATGGGTCAGTTAGTTTAAATTCGGAAGAGAATTTGGAGTCACAATTGAGTGGCATTACCAAACAAGTCAAGGATTTGGGTTGGACCATCATAAAGGAAGGTAGAGTGTCGGGGATTTTTAGGACTGTGACAGAATCTCAAAAAAATGACAATAATTCCGAGGCTAGACAGGTAGCCCTTGATTTTTTTGATGCAATTAAAGGCTTTCAAGTATATCCAACATTTTGTATAGAGAATGAGGAGGATGTAGCATTTAAGACAATTCTATTTGACAGTGAGGGGAATTTTCACAATTTTTTGATTCCTCCAAAGTCTGTACTATATTCGGATTCTATAAGTATTTTGAATAGTTTAATTGACAAATGTCGCTATTCCCTTATTGTGATGGATCCTCCATGGAGAAATAAATATGTACGGAGAAGGAAAAGAAAACAAATTGAAGCTTGGTAAGTAAATAGCGTACTTTTACCTATGTACACATGTCATGTATATTATTTGATACTTTATTTGGATGAATTCGAAATACAAAATTTGTATTTAATACTTACAAAGAATCTTCATTAAATATGTAGCTACACCATGATGGACTCGTGTGACATCGGAAAGTTACCTATAAAAGAGCTGACAAATGATAAGGCCATTGGTAAGTTGTAACTAAAATTTAATTGTTTACTCTATATTTTAATTTAAAAGCTCAATTAAAGTTATGAGTTTGTGTGTACATTTTTTCAGTTGCTGTTTGGTGTACAAATTCTACAGGTCATCAAAAAAGTGTTATAGACAAATTCTTCCCCTCATGGGGTATTGATTACCTCACCACTTGGTACTGGACAAAGGTACTTACACTTGCAATGTAATTTCGAAGGATATGATGACAAAATGATTTTGTCCAAATATAACATTATGTACTCTTGTTTACTTGCAGGTGACGACGGAAGGAGAGCCAATTTGCCCATTTAATTTAGAAAATTTAAAACAACCCTACGAGACAATTATTTTGGGTCGAAGACGCTGTTCCACTGGTCAATTTGATGAGCCTCTAAATACAACAAAAGTCATTGTTAGCATTCCTAGTAGTATTCACTCACACAAACCTCCACTCATGGAAATATTACGTCCCTATATTTTTGAAAAGGAGCTGACTAGCTCTAATTGTTGTGAATTATTTGCTCGCTACGCTCTACCTAACTGTACAAGCATTGGTAATGAGGTAGTCAAATTATTACACGACTCTTTGTATGTATAATTAAAAATATCATATTTTTTTATACTTGTTGAACATTTCCAAAAATAAATGAACATCTCTGAAAGACTGAAATCAAAGTCAGAAAAATAATATAAGAAACAAGTTGCATTGTCTCACACTGAACGCGGACGCTCCCTAGCGTCGAAAAAAAACATGCATTTACAAAAAAAAATTGACATAGTTTGGTTGAATTTCTCTCTTGGACGAGTTAAAAGTTAATTATTGTTGGGGTTTTTAAAAGGCATTTATCATAGCAAAATAATGTGGATTGAGTAATTTTTGGTGTGCAAAAAATTTGGAAATGAAAATTGTCCAGTAATTGGACTCATTGTTCTTTAGTAAAGGTAAGAAATGAAACAAGTTTAAGCAAGTAGAGCATTTTAAAAATATTGTCGTGATTGTATTTAAAGTACATGATTTAATTAATTTAATAGTAAAGTTATCAGTGAGAAGTCGTTGACTTGGGTCAAGTGGAGGATGGAGAATTTTAGTCCAAGTGTCGTAGGACAAGGGAGTCAACAGCAACAAAATTCATCGGACAGCTCATTAAATCCTACTCCTGGGACAAGTAAGCCTACCTTAAATGGACTTTTTGTTGCTGCTCGTGAGACTGAAAGACCACCAACTTGGCAATTGGATTTAATTATGGAGAAGTTGCGACAAAAATCTAATCAACTCAAGCCTCTAACTGAAACATCTAAAAATATTAAAATGGCCCTTGCGGTAAATAATCATTTTTTTTAAATACATAAATAAATTTGATATCAAAAGAAAAATAAGGAATACTAAAGTCGGGATATTTTTTATATGTATAGGAACGCCGATGTTTTCTGGATCAGAATGATCGAGTTCATTTTCAAAAGTGGTGTGTACCATATTATAATAGTTTTACGAAAAGAAATTTTGAGTTGTGGTATTTAAATGTACAACTTGTCTATTGTATTTGGGTTTTTTTCAGTCTCGACTCTCTTCAACAATCCATCAAAGTAAATTCATTGCAAAGTATGGTTGAAAGACTAGAGATGATATCAAGACAGTTAGGACTTAAGTTTACACCGGGTGCAACAGGGAATGAATGGTTCGTGGCTTCTGACATGTTCTATTTGGAGCTTCTCATTGACCCTGTTGGAATTGTCCAAGAAGTCAAAATCCAACATCATGGAAAAACTGAACAACAGGTACACATTATAGTTTGTAATCAGACAAACAATCTCTTCATAGTTACACTACTAGAGGTACTACTATGTTTGTATATTTTATCTCTCTACAGAATGTTCCAGAAATGGTGGCCGCATTAAATTGTTTAATGGGATCCGGACAATCAGGTAAACATTTAAAAGATATTATAGAATTTAATTCAAGAATATTACCTTTACAAAAAAAGATAAAAAAAGTACACACAAAAAAGGTGTTGTGTAATTATGAACTACGGTGTATTACAGTTTAGTCAGGTTTTTTCGTGTACTAGTTTTTTTTACTTTTACTTTTAGGACGAATATGATTAATCTGTCGAATCTTCTTTTCAATGAACTGATTCGGTTCATCATTCATCAAACACTCGTAGTATTGTTCAAGTTCAGGTCCACCTAGAACAGTATTTCTACCTCCCTTATGTCTATTCAACATGTCAAAATCCAGTTGGATTTGAATTTCTCCAAAAGATAAAGCGACAGGGTCCGGGTCAAGTGAGCAAAGGGGGATGACAGAGATATTCTTGTAATTTTTTTTTGCGCTGGGCAATTGCGTCTTTTACTGAAATTATTTAGACAGACGGATAGAAAATGATTAGATAAAAAATGGATATTCAATTAGACTACAAAAAAATTCTATATTATTAATTTCAGAAAGAGGAATACTTACACAATTTACCATCTTGATTTGCTTCCTTGAAGATATGTTCAGATGCTCTGTTGTACACATTCCTCTTACTCTTTCCACCATACCTCTCTTGATCTTCATCCTCTTCACCAAAGATAATAATATACAAGTGCCAAGCACTTTGACATGACAATCCATCAGGGATGATCCACTTCATTCCTCGAAAATATATTGATTTAGCATTTGGTATATGTTCACAAATACGACACTTCTTGATTTGCCCCTTGTCATCTTTACAATAAGAAAATTGAGGATCACTGGGGTCATTGGGGTCAGAGTATACAATATGAATGTAGTCATAGTAAGGCTCAGTCTCAGGGTCAATAGGGACAGCTTTTGGAAAATTTACAGAAGAGACAGACTTCTTCTCTCGATTTTCACGACAGGCAGTAGATTTTACATGTTCTTTATAGTCCACATCATTAAAACAATCATCACACCAGCAACAATAGATATTTTGATTTAGCTCATGTGCTTTCATGTGACGTGGAAAACACTCATTTGATACTGTGGCATGGCAAACCTCACATTCAATTGAATTTGGTCCAGTGTGATGATGACGAATATGTGCTAAGAGATTACCTGTAAAAAAATAATTAGGACAACGATTAAAACTACATTTTCTCTGAACTCTGTCGAGTACCCCTGGTGTTGTAATAGATACAAGATATCTAAGACCAGGCAGTCTCTCGCAGGGGGATGGGTCAGGAGAGGAGGTCAAGGTCGCAAAGTGACCATCATTATCAAAAGTACTCACATTTTAGTTGAAAAAATTGGCCACATACTCCACATCTGAACTCTTTGACGTCTAAGTGAGTCATCTCATGTACCTCGGCCTTGTATTTCCATACAAACCTCATGTCACAAAAATTGCAGGTAAAACGTTTGTCATCGTCCTCTCCATGAGCTTGCAGTTTGTGATATTGAAGAGTCCCTATAATAATTAAGATAATAATAATTACGATTTTAAATTCATCCATTATTAACAGCTGGAAGTTATACATATGGTATGATTATTTTCGAATAAGTCTATTCACCTTCATATATGAAACACCTATCACACTCATCGCATTGATGAATCTTTCCGTTGTGACTCTGCACATGTCTCGCTAAGAGGCTTTCTTTTGAGAACCTGGCTGTACATTTAGGTTGGTCACACACCCAGGGTCGGTCATCGTTTGTCCCATGTTTTGTTTTCTCGTGTGTGCTTAGAGTACCTTAATTATATATATATACGTGAATGTAAAATCTTACAAATTTTTCAAAATTTGCTCCGAACTAAATTTGTATGAGGTGCAAATGTTTATATCGAACTTGGTTGAGTGAATCTGGCTCCACATATTTGACACACACACGGTTTAGCGTCGCCGAAACCGTGGCTAGTTGCTATATGGTCCAACGTTGGTTCTAGATGCAGACAAACGTGACATGACAAAACAGCACAGAGTAATATGTGTGTGTGCATTACATGACGATTATTATACCTCTTGCTGAATAGTTTTTGTCACATTCATCAGCTAAACATCTAAATCTCTTCTTATTGTCATTTTTCCAATATTCCTCCACCAATTCTCTCACTTTCTTCTTTTGTTCATAAGTTAAAAGACTGAAGGGTCGCCTCTTCGGTGCTCTAGTAGAAGTAGAGCTTGTCGATGGTCCAGGAGAGAAAACAATATTGGGCGAGGGTACATTATTAGAGGATGCTGTCGTCGTCAAATAACTCATCCTTCCTTCCTTCTTTCTTTTTTTCGATGACCTCTCAAAGCTCTTTCTCCAATCCTCATAATGACTCTGTAAATTGGTACACACATACATTACATACAAAAAAATTTATTGTCCTCTGGCTTAAATCATGTCAAATTAAATTAAAAATTCGATGCAACAGTCTAAAACACTCTAATACACAACATACTTTAGTATTAGGGTGTGAAAACCGTTTTTTGATCCCTTTTGGTGGTGGAAAACGAGGTGAAAATGAAATTTTCTTACCTTGCCCTCATTACGTCCATTGGATGAATTTCCTCTTTTCATTTTCTCGTATATCCCTCGCTCAAAACTGGTTAAAATTAACTTATAACACTACTATTCGATTTATAGAAGTGATTTATATCACTATTTTAAATGAAAAATATACTTTGACCTGACTTATGAACGTGAAAACGAGATCACGTTAGGAGAAAATCAGTGGTAGCGGCGACTGCTGCTTTTCAGACTGTGCGCTGCAATCTCCAAGCGTATGCATGTGCCATAGACAATTTTATGCCATTATCAACGTGTATTCTTTTTTCATTTAAAGTACAATTAAGTTGTACTTGTTTATGCTTCTAATTAGATTCTAATATAATTTATTATTATTTCTCCATTCTCAGGTCTCAGAATGAATGACTTTGCAGATTTTACAGCTCATTTAGAAGGACTTGTTGCAATCTATCAATTGAATGCTGACAAAAACATTAAGAGCAAAGCATTTATTGCATTACAAGCACTAGAAGCAGATTTAGCGGCGTTATCTCACACTTATTCCCACTTAACGGATGGAGAAACCATTGTCATGAAGTCACTTTTTGGACTATTTCAACCTCGTAAAGGTAAATCTGCAATCATTGTCTGGCTTTCATAAATACAAAGTATTATGAACTGTATTTTAATGATTTTTCTTTTTTGTTAAGGTGGGCACCCTGTAAAGCTAACATATTTCATTTCTCCATACGAGTTTTTGGACACCACATCCAAAGTTACATTACCGACAGACGTAAGATCATTTCAGATTTAATCATGTGATGTTACTTGTAGTTTATGCCACTTGTCCAAGCCAGAGTATTGGCAAGCCATTGCATGATAAAGAAAAGCACATTTATTTGTATTCAATTTAAATGTCTTGTTCTCATTCGATCACTTCTAGGTTGAAACAATTATTGAAAGGAAACTGGGTACAATTGCCATCGTTTCTATTCAAGCGTCAACATCTAGGAAATTACAAATGAGCTCAACCGTGTCCATGACCAAGTTACCGGATGGTAAAAAGTAAGTATCCTTTTTTTAAAAAAAGAAATACATATATCAAAAACTTAATTATTTTAGTATCTAGAAATCTCAAATAGCTTTTATTCATATCAACTTTCTCTTTATTAATTTAATAATATTATTTATTTAGTATACCATCGTATGGGACTCTAAATGCAACAAATAGTACAGCCCTTCCTGCCTGTTTCACTGTGAATCTTGGAAAACCCATCCCGATTTGCAAGGAATTAATACATGCTATTGAAAAGACGACGGGAATTCATTGCTTTGATTTTTCAAATCCTCAGCCCATTCTCAGTTTGGTAACTCAACATGCCTCAAATGGTACTCTTGATTGTGCCAACAATCGTGGCCTATTTGTTGTAAGTTTTTTGAAATTCATTACATACATGAATCTGTATACTATAATATTTTGCCGTAAATTTTTAATTGTAATTTTGTAATATTTTTAAAAAATAGGCTCTACCAGACACACCAAATACTTTACAAGTACATTGTTACTTTATGACTGAAACACCCAATTTGGAAGGGATTATGGCTTCATCAATTTCCTTTACATTAGCCTCACAACTGCCACAAATTATTGCAATTCTACGACAACAAGTAATTTTCAATACACTTGTGGGAAGTTGTATTCGTGTTGGGTGTAAGCCAGATATGGACTGTATGGTATTTGAAGTGAATGCTTTGTCTCATCAAAATGTGTCTGTGTCCTTTCAACATCCTTTGGAGGATTCCTTGGTTACTCTAGAATTTGACCTCCGTGATGTGTCTCATCCACAGTGTAGACTGCACGCAGTGACAAATGTAGCAGATATTATTCCAACGTAAGTTTTGTCATATTTACAGAAATATTAGTACACAATTCATTCAATCTTAGTCTTCTTCAAATTGAGAAAACCATTATGTACATTCATTTTTAAAATAATTTGTATAGTATCTGTTTAATGACACTGAAATATTTTTTTGTTCTCATTCACAGATTGGAAGAACATGCTTGTAAGGTTGTGCAAAGGAGTTTGTCAATTCCTATCACTGTTCGGGCTGTCATTCGACGATGGCAAACCATGAAATCTAAATATGAACCACCGAATCCTGAATTTAATATCCCAGTGGGTGGACCACAATTCCCAGATCAATTACAGAGTAATGAGATGTCATGTGGTGCAGAGTCAGAGAGAGTTCAACAACAACAGCAACAGCAACAGTCATCATCTCAACAAAATTCAATGGTTCCCGGTGTAGTCATGAGCTTAAGTAATATTAATAGTACAGCTGGAAATGTAAACAATACAAGTATACTCATGAATCCTTCTACTCCTATTTCGAATCCTTTACCAACTACGAACACAAATGTGACTGCTACACCTATTAATCCAAATTCAGTGACACCTCCAATGAATTCTTCATCTTCGGGGAGACATCCAAGTGGATCTAGTTCTTCGTACACAATTTCACCTGTACACAGTAGCAATTCTAATAATTTGTCATCAACACCAACAACAACGACCGGCACTGGGAATACAAATTTTTCAACTCCTCAACAATCTCAGAATCAAGGACAACAACAGACTCCCATGGAAATACTCTCATCTTACATGAATCCATTGTCCTCTTTATTCTCAAATAATTTGGGAATGAGTGGAACGTTGTCAGCAAATTTAGCAAATCTCAGCGGTCTCACTTTACAAAATCTTCAAAGTAAGACATTAAGTTATCCTTTTTTTACATTTACTTTATTCTTATTTACATTATTTTTATTTCATTACTTTGAAATTAATTGTATTAACTTTGATTTGTTTTTTTCTACCACTTTAGATTTATCAAGTCTTAATCCAAACATGGCCTTACAAATGAGTATGCTAGCTCAACAGATGCAAAGCCAAAATCAAAAACCAACACAATCTATGCTCATTGGTCTTTTAGATCAAGTTGGTCAGAGGGGACGACGACGAAAAAGGAAAGGAACGGGTGACTCTGCTACAAATCCACCAAGTTCATTGAATATTCAAGGAAATGTCAATGTATCTCGACCAAGTCCATCACCATCACCTAAAAGTCCTAGGACAATGTTACCCAATAAAAGTCCAAAGAGAAGGCCAAGTGAGGGTTCTGACATTTCTGACACAAGTCAAGGAGATAACAATTCAAGGGCTCCAACTCCACAAACACCCTTAACACCAAGAGCAGATGGTAGTAGTAATAGTAATATTGCTATAAATTTATTAATGAGTGAAATTGGATTAGATGTGCCGGATCCCCGTTGGAATATTGACAAACTTGATGGTATGTTATTAAGTAATTTAAATAAAAATAATATTATTATGAAATACTTGTTGATGGCAAAAAGCTAACGACATTACAAATAAATCTAATGTGTGTAATTAATTTTTTTTTACTTTTAGGTGCGTGGAATATTGACATTACACCAGGTGCGTTTGTTTTGTTGATTTGAACGCCTGTAGTGTTGTTGAGTAGTATTTTATTTTATTTAAACAATAAATTAATTTCATATATTTCTATTATTACAGTGGGTGGAAACTCTGGAAATTCAAATCAACATAATGTTTCTCAATCAATGGAAAATTTCTTAACTGCTAGTAAACTTCTTAGTGGTTTTGGAACGGCTGCTAGCCAAAATAATAACAACAACTCTACAAACAATCAAAATACTAATAATAATCCAAGTAGTGGTGGTAGTGAATTTCAAAGTAAGTTTCGCGTTTTTGTTTTATTTTGTAAGATTAAGCATAGGTTCAACATTTTTTTTTATTTGATACTTGAAATCTGAATGTACTCTATTTTCATGTATATTTAATGTTGTGTGATTTTTTATGACTAATGATTTTATATTTTTAGTAGAGAATTTAGATTCAGACATGGAGATTGATACTGCAACTGACATTGGACCTCCTGGAATGAATTTTATGGGCAATTCAAATAAATTTTCCATGCCTAAGAAAATGGGAAAGAAGTCTAGAGATTTTCCTAAACGTTCAATCTCTTTGGACTCGCACCATTCAACTAATTTAGATGACCATGGAAGTGGAGGACATTTACAATCATTTATGAATCAAAATGCTGGGGGATCTGGAAATAGTGGTGACGGAAGTACAAATGCTGTTGGCTCTGACTTTAAACCATTAGTTACTCCAAGTTTAAGTATTACTCCAGTATCAACTAATTCTAGTATGGGACAAACAACTGTAAATTCATTATTGGCTGCTATTAGACCCGGTAAGTTTTGTCACCTGAAAAATATGAAATAATACTTCAAAAGTTTTATCAAGTACTAAAAATAGTATGAATTATAAAAACAAATATTATTATTACTTACAGGAATAGAAATAATCCCTTTACCCAACCCTGTTCAAATTCCAAACTCTATTACTGTCACTCCAATACATCCCAAACCAACAATGATGCAACAAATCTCAGAGACAATGAATAAAAAGGGAAACAACAACAATACAAACATTTCTAATACTAGTGGTGGTGGCTCTGGACAAAAAGATAAAAAGAATGCCGGAGAAGATGGAAGTGGAAATAGTAATGCAACGGATGGAAGTGGGTCAAATTTACCCAAAAAGAAAAGTAGTTCAAATCTTGGAGGTGGGGATGGAATGAAGAAGGAGAGAAAACGAAAAGCATCAAGTTTGATGGCATCTCTTCTGGATGAAGATGGTCATCCAATTCATGATTTTAATAGTGGAGGAAATAAACAACCAAAACTATTGGGTCCATTTGGGGCAGTCTCATCTAGTGGAAATTCTTTTGTACCGATTGGTGGGGATAAAAAGTCTGGTGGCTCTGGCATGAGTGTCACAGGTGAGTCACAGTTTATAGTAATAGGTTATATGATGCATGGAACAAACGCAGGTGCTACTGAATAATTATGAAGCACATGTATTACACTTGTGTAATATATAGAAACGCTCGGAAATATATGAAACATTATATTAGAGTATTACAATAGATGAAAACATTTATTAATTTTTGTGGTTCTGTAGGTTTCCAAAGTATTAAGAATGTCTCACCAACATTTGGTTTGAATCTGAAGAAACCTGGTTCACCAAGTTTAAATCGAACACCCACTCCAAAATCTAGTAGTCCAACACCAAAGATTGGAGGAAAACCAAGTGTATCAACTCTAAAGTCAGTATCAGGCTCACCAAAATACCCCGATGTAACTTCGTTACAACAACAACAACAATCTGCAGCATCCTTTAAGTCAAAAATAAATAAAGAGAGGAAAGGTGGAAATTTTCAAGGGAATTCAAAAATTGCCAAGAATTTGTGTATGGTTGGAAATCAAAGTGGAGGAATTGGTGGTGGTGTGTCAAATATGATGCCGACTCTTAAAAATATTAATGAGAGTGGTGGACTAACCTTGGCTAATCTAAATCCAAGTTTATTAGGACTATCAAATAATCCTAATATGAGACAAGATTCAAATTTAGCTGACTTGGTAAAAGTTAATTTTATGAACAAAGGAAACATGATGGACAGTAAAGGACAAATTCAACAAAGTCAAGCTACTTCTCCACAACAATTGTTGGCCCAAGCAACGGCAGCCGTTGCTGCACAAATTCAAAGAAGTAATTCCACAGGTGGTAATAACAATAATAATAATAACAATGGGGCCGCTGGAGGAGCAGCTATTCAAAAGAAATCGGGTGGGCTCTTGGCTGTCATTGACAAATTAAAATCACAACACTCTGTGGATGATACATCTAAAAAGGACATGAGCAATAAAGACTATTTGAAAGCCTCTTCAGCCATCACATCAGATGTCATGCAATTAACCGGACAACAACAACCAGGAAAGAAGAATGGTGGGAGTGGTAATGGTGGTGGAAGCGGGAATACAAATCCTTCGGGTAGTACGGGAACTGGAGTCCCGAATCCTGGACAGATTGGCACTGGTGGGGCCAACAATCCAGAGTACATGGTGAAACCAGGTGGACAAGGACTCAAGATGACATTAGGAAAAACTAAAAGTTCAAAAGGTATTCTATCATTTCTTTTCTGTTGTATGTACTTTATACTACTAATACAAGTTTTAAGTTTATAATTATAATGTTCTCAGAGGAAATATTCATGATCTTTATTTGTCTCTTTTTTTTGACATGTTACTCTTCCTCTTTCTCAAAAGATTTGGGTTCATTGAGTGCCTCAAAGTTTAAACATGGACTCAAGACACTTGTCAATAAAAAAGGATTACCAAAATTACCGAATTTATCTTCATCAACCTTGTCATCTCAAACATCCATCACAAAACTTGTGGCTGGTCTTGGAGGAAGTACTCTCAAGAAATCCGGTGGAATTGGGACTGGTACAAAAAATTCAGCCAGTGACAAAGATTCAAGTTCTTCGGCTGAGAAGAAATCAAAACCTACAAGTAGTGGAGGAGGAGGAAATAGTAATCCTGCAAGTGGAACGGGCAATAAATCAAGACCAGAAGATGAGATTGACTTGACAAGAAAACTTTACTTACCACCATTTGATGGAACAAAATTTGATTTAGCAAAATATCAAATACCGAAAAAGTCGAGTAATTCAAGTACTCCTAGTGGAGGAACAAATGATAATTCACCCAAACCATCGACATCGCCATCATCAACTTCTGTCAATACTTCTACTGGAAGTGGAACCATTAAATCTTCGGACAAAGACTCTACTCCTACAAAATCAGATGTTGAGAGAATTACAAGTTCAGATTCTATTGTTTCTGGACAGTCAGAGAACAGTAAAGATGGCAGTTATTTTACAACAAAAGAAAAGGATAATTTAAGCACACCTATCTCAACCTCGTCATCCTCACAAAGTCAACCAACAACAACAACATCTATGGTGGACTTGCCGTCCACAGGTTCCGGTTCAATTCTTATATCCAGTTCGGCTGTTGAATCAAAATTGACTACGTCTTCTGTTGCTGGTGGTGGAAGTACATCCCAGACAGAGTCTACAAAAATAAAATTGTCATCTGATCAAATCCCATTTTTGGAGGAGATGAATAAATATCTTTCATCCAAGGGAGGTAGTTTTGGTCCAGTCAGCTCCCCAATGAATTTATCTCAACAAGTTTCTCTAGTGTCTAATCAAAATCCAAATTCATCAACACCATCATCATCCATAGCTACATCATTAACATCTTCAAGCCAACCTACTACTGCGGCTACTACACAAAATCAATCAAATAAATTCAGAGGAATTGATTCAACAACAACACCTACTATTAGTGTTTCATTTGGTGAACCAGATTCAACAACCAATGAGCCATCAAATGAAGAATCCATCCCAAGTAGTTCAGCAGTCAATAATGATGCAGTGAACAATAAATTATTGGAAGAGATTAAATCAACTGTAGCCTCTTCAACTTCAACATCAACAACAACAATACCGGGCTTGGAGGAGAGTGATAGAAATACTCCTCCAAATAAAGCAATAACTTCTCCTTCAAATAGTAGTAGTACAGGCGGTAATGTGCCTTCTGTTGCAAAAAATTACATTTCTCCAGAATCTCCTGATCCGCAGAATTGTATTCAAGATGAAAATATATACAAGAATACTCTCACTATTCCCACTTCTGCACCCAAGCCAATGGTAACACTTGTAGAAGATGTTCAAGCCGTTCCATCTTCACCCGTGACCAGTCCGGATGATGATTATCAATTAATTATTGATGTTGCTCCAGTGGACAGTGTACCAGATAAAAAATCTATGGCAGGAATTAGTGAAGAACGTAGCAGTAATAGTAGTGGTACAAATCAAAATAATGGTACAGTACCGGCTCCCTCTACGACTACTCCTGTACTGAGTAGTAATAATGCTCCAGTTGATGTAGAGGTCCAGAGAAAGGAAGCTACAGTGGACGACATGTCAAATAACACGGACAGTGTTACAAATGTTTCTATGCCACCACCACCAGTTCCAACGAGCGAAGAATTTGGTGAAGGGAAAATATCACGACCAACAACTCCTGGTTAGTAATAAATTTAATTGTAGATTTTATTATATCATGATTTTAATTTATCATTTAAAATAGTTTAGCCTATCAATGATAACTTACTGTTTATTTTTATCTGGTTTAGCTCGAATTATGCCAGGTCTAAAATCAACCGATGTTTCTGGTTCATCATCGTCATCATCTGTTCCAGTGACGAAGGACTCTGGTTCAGGAAATTCTACTACTTTAATAACTTCAACATCATCTACGGCTGCTGGCTCACCGTCTAGTAATAATAGCAGTGGTACACGTAGTATTGCAGCAAGTCCTGGACCAGTCCCAAGTCCAAGTGCTGTCGTTCCTGTTGTCTCGGTTCACATTGTTCATTCACCTCAACCAAATTCTCCAGCTTTACTCCTTGCTCGAAGTCCTCTTGTAGTTCAGTCTCCTCATTCTTCTCATGCAAGTCCCTACGCCATTGATGATGATTTGATGGATGAAGCTCTGATTGGTACTGGAAAATAATTTGGTCATTTAGAGTGAGATCTCGAATTGGACTCAAGTTTTCAAGTCTATTTAACAGACTAAAAAGTATGTTTTAGAAATTATTCCCCATCCCCCACCCCCTTTTCCGTCTTGTTAAAGAATCATTTGTTAAACAAATGTTGTACATATTGTTGTTATCCGTTTTTCTTGTCTTTTTTTATAATTTTTGCTCTCCAGCTACTACAAACTTACTTGAGAGTTTGTAGTTAATTAGGTAGAGATTTTATACTAATTTATTTATTGTTGTGCTACTAGTTTGTTCATATTTTTTTCTTGTGTCTGTCGATGATTGTAAATTATGTGAATTAGTAGCTAAATGAAGAAATTAAATGGAAAAGGGAATACTGTCGACCTATTTTAAAAAACATAAGAAAAGTACCTATATTTAATTATACTACATATGGTTATTAGTTATTTAAAAACCTACCTATAAAATTTAATACATTTTTTAAAAACGCTTGTAAAAATGTGTAATAATAATTTGATATTAGCTAAAGATTACATTACTACAAAGTTGGTAAGGCAAAAAATGGTCGCAGTGGTTTAGGTAGAATTGTATACATGGCAGAAATATTACATATGAAAATTATAAATGTTCATGACAAAAAATAGGTTTTAAAAAACAAAACAATTCGTAGTAGAGTTTCATTTCCCCTCTCTCCGTTGAAGATTGTCATCCTCGCATTAATAATAATCTGATTTTTATCTATGTAATTTTTATGTACAGTAAAATAATGCATACATGTGGTTTGTAGACTGTAGGTAGTGTGTTACATGTATAAAACCTTATTATTAAAACAAATGTTTAATATTCATGATATAGGTTTAAACTTTATGTACCGAAAGTAAATGGTAATCCAAAATGATTGAAGATGAATAAAAAAAATATCTCTATTCATAAAAATTAATTATTCATTGAGAAATGCATAATGGGTCAATTAATCTATTGAATTTTATTTTATTTCATTTTGTTACGGGTGTGATAGTTTGAAATTCTCCTCTTGTCTTTTATTTGTAATTCTTTAAAAGTCGTACTAGGGAGAAATTTGAAGACATCGGATTGATGCATATAGGCAGTAGGTATAGGAGATGAAAATAAAATTTCATCAAAAAGGAATTTAAATAAAATGATAAGTTATCAATTAAAAATTATGCAAAAAAACTGTCGATGAATTATATTTGCTCTGTGACTACTACTTAATAAAATTTCAGGTCATCGTATCACATATTGGGCCCGCGGTCATGTAGTCTCTCATACAAAACCAAAAATGCTCGTCAGGATTCCATTTTTTTCACTGCTCAATTTCTATATGGCTTAATTTTCAAAAGCGTAACAAAGAAATTGTGTACACAGATCCTTTCTTTTTTTTGTCAATCTTAATCTTAACATGTAAGATCCCACACTACTTACTAACACTAGCATGAAGAATCACCGTCATTCATCGCAAATTGAACATTTGAAATTGTTGAGAGAAATTATGTCACCTAATGTGTAAAATATTTACAAAAAATTTTGATATTTTTCATAATTCAATATTTGTATTTGTTGCTCTATTTTTTGTAGTTACATTAGTCCTACCGTCCTACCTCATTATTTAAATTTTAATATTTTTTTAAAAAAATAAATACAAAATATGCGATTAAATTAAATTCGCTCGCTCGCCCTCTCTCTCTCTCTCTAACGGAAATATGAAATAGGGTTGATTGGACATGAAAGAATTTTTTGCAAAAAAAAATAAAATAATAATAACAAAATTAGTAAATTGCGTGTACTGTGCTCCTCACTAAATACGAGAGTAGTTGAAGGGAAAGATACGAAGAAAATATGTTTTTAGCATTAGTTTAAAAGAAATTTAAGGTAAGGCGACCGTCTTTTTTCATTTTGGTCGTTTCCGTCTGTAATTATGTTGTATCTTTGATGTCCTCTTTTGTACTAAAGGGGGAGAGATGCTAATTGTCATTAGTCATTAGACTCTCTCTTAAACATTACCATTATCCTTCAAACTTATTTACTTAAAGTTAACGTGCATCCCGTACCAAAATCTGGCAGCAGAAAAAAATATTAAAAAATTAATGAATTTTTCAGTTGTGATTCACAACTTGTGAATGCATGATACGTTCTTCCATCTTTTTTCCAAAAAAAACCGTCTTTAATTTACTTTGCAAAATACTTGTAATGTATTGCATTACATTTAGACAAATGAAAGAGAAAAAAGTCTGTGGGAACTTTCAACTTTTGCTCATAAACTTGTACTAAATGTACAAGTGTATTGACTTTTTTTGCTTTAATCTAACAGAAAAATTCACCATTTTGCTGCAGAAAGTTCCAACACAAAATTGTTGAAAATATGTGATCAGTGATGGAAAATTCAAGGGAATAATAAGACTTGACAGAAATTCTGAATAAAACTTTGGTACGGGGCGTAGCAAGAGTAAATGTTCCAGAAAAGTTGTTTCTTTTTTACATAGAAAAAATGATAATTTTTGTATGGAAATGGCCAAGACTTTTTTAAATATGAGATCAACGTCTCATTATTATTTTGATGATAAAATAATAGTTACATGGTAGGTAAGTAAGTAAAATATTATATGCATACTATTTAAAAATAAATATGATAATGGAGACCATGACATGAAAATAAAGAGTTTTTTTTTCTTTTCATTTGCTGAGAGAATGACTTGTTTTAAGTTAACTTTAATACTAACAAAGAACTTAGAGAGAGAGAGCAAAGTTCAATAATTTCCATGAGAAAAGCATGGAAATTTCAACAAGATTTTTGCATTATATTCCATGCCCCAACTTGAAAATTATTTTTCTCATACACCCTCAACGTTACAATACAGTCCTTTTGTTTAATATTACAAGTACAACAATAATGAAGTTTTTTTTTGTTGTTATATTATTTTAATTTAAGAAAATATTATCTTAAAAATTAAATAACAGTTCAGGGTAAAACTTTTGACAGGGGAGTCTCAAAACAAAGACAATGGATGGAAAAAAAACATTGTTATCTAGAGTGAGAGAGTGACAAACCTGAAGAAAAAAACAAAAAAAATGACGCAACATCCTGAGAGTTGATGAAAGGTAACTATTAATTATTTTAAAGAAGAAGAATGTTAAAGATTTTATCGTTTTATATATTTAAACTTCATTATTATTTTTTTAAATAAAACTATTAACTCTGCCCATGAGAATTGATACCATTTATTTCACAAAGAGTACATAATAAATTTTACATTATTTAAAGTAACACCAAAGTCTGATTACAATTTTAAAGAAAGAGGAGGGGAGGGGAAGACTACATGCTTTGGCAAACTAAAGGATTTAATGAAGCAAAAATATTTTTTCACACAAGTAACATTAACATTGTATTGATTTTTTCAATAGCATCCAAATCCCTTTAACACTTTATATTCAAAAAAAAAAGAAAAAATTGCATTATTTATTCTGCGGAGTATCTGCAACACATAATTTGAATTGCACATATAAAAATCCTCTCTCTCTCTCTACATAAACGAATAGTTATTTTAACTATAGATAGATAAATAGAATATATATAACTTTGATGGAGAACAAGAGGGGATGGCGCCCATTGAAATATGAGAGTTAAATGGCATGAGTCAATTTCTCGATAATCTATACTTAATACTTGGAATACTTTATCTACCTTGCATATCTACTATCTTTTGTGTATTTTTTTAATTCAAATACATGTAAAACTATCCTTTAGACACGAGAGAGAGACAAGTTGAGGGAAGGGGGAGGGGGGAATATCCGTTCGTTCTCACCGTCAACAGTGAAAGAGAGTCAAAATCATTTTGTATCTGTACGTGGTATTATTATTTAGCAAAATTTTTTGTTTTATCAGACTAGCCAGTTGGTTCTTTTTATCATTTTTTTATCATCAAAAGTGTTTGACTGTTTGTTATAAATATGTGTGTAGTAGTACTGAAGAGACAAGATATTACGATCCAAAATATATTTCTCAATTATCCACGCTTTGGCTGTATTAGGTTATGAGTAAACTCTCCATTTATTTTCTAACATGTAAGTTAGAGGTAGGCAAGAGATATAGTCAAAGTCATTTAACATAGTCCCACTCTTACAGACTTGCAGAGTGAGAGTCTACGACAAAAACCAAGCCAAGCCAGCTAACTGACTTTTAATGCTGCATGTGCGTTTTTGCATTGTTGTTGAGAACGACTGAACGAGTGACATTCATGCAGTGAAGAGCTCTTGGGTACACAAGACAAGGCACTTGCTCAAAACATTTTTTTTTTATTTTAACTTTTTTTGATTTCTTCATTGTGAACAATTTTTAAATTGAAATTTTTAAAAATAAGTGTCGAGTTGATTTTTGCGTGGAATATTAACTGAACGGCGTTCAAGTAGTGAAAATTAATTAATTAATCAGTATAAAATCAAAGAGGGGAGGAAATTTCAAAGATTTTTTTGAGAAAAAAAATTGGAAAACGAAAAACCATTTGGACATTAGAATTTGTGTTAAAGTTCTCTTTTTTTGTGTAATAAATTTCAAGATCCATCATTCATCAAAAAAGTAAGAGAGGGAGAGAAATTTATTGTAAAACTTGTGGAATGTGGTGTACTAATGATGATTGAGAGTTAAAGGTGTTTTATTGAAGGATCCACATGTGTCCGGAGGTTGATAAGTGTTGAATGTACTTTTGTGTCTCGAACAAAGAAGGACATGTTGTTAGATGAGAGATTTTTAATTCTCTTGAGGCGAAGAAAGAAGATTAAAGACTTTTGAAGACTTGGAGGAATATCTGTTAGTAATCGTACCACAAAAAGAAGAGTTTTTTTGGGCCAAAAAAACTTTAATTTTTTTTTCTACAGAGAGACATATATCGTACGTGGTTTACTTAATTTTTTTTCTCTCTCTTTGCTCTTAATTCTTAATTTGTTCGTAATTCTTCACTTTTTCTAAGTTTCCTTGTTCACCAAACAACTCTCATTTTTTTGGATAAAATCCTCTTCTTTTTTTCAATACTGAGAGACATTAATTTATGTAGTAGGACAATAACAATAATACTCGTGAAAGCATCTTTTTGTCATAATCTATTCTCTCTCTCTGTTGTAAAAAATTTTAATTTTATTTCTCAGGTCAGTTCAAAGCCATTTTCAAATGGTCATGATTGACCAGCCAATATTTTCTGTCCCAGTAATTTTCTCATTTTAAAACTAGAGACATAAAATATTCTGTACGATTCGGAAAATTAACTTTATCGTTAGTGCAGAGAGCCAAAGTTTTCTCTCTCTTTATTTCTTGTCATTACCCTGTTTGTTGTGAGTCATAATATTTAACTACGTTTTATAAGTATATGATCATAATTTTTGTGTCCTTTTTTGTTTCTTTTAACTGTGCGTTGTTAAAAACAGAAATTTTTTAAAACGAAATTGTCATCATGTCTCTCGTTGTTCTACAAAGTTGGTCAGACTGTCCACCAAAAATAATTGGGATCCATTCGGACAATAAAAATGTAAGTAATACTTTTGACTCCTTTAAATCTTGTCTATTCGTATTTATTATTATTTTTGTCAATAAAAAATAATCAAAGTCATACGACGGACAGAGGTTGTCACTGATAAATTTCAAAGATATTAAATTAGTTTAATATCCAGTAGTTGATTATAAATTATAAAACTTCATCTTTCTTATTTTTTTGTTTAGGATGAACTCGTCTACGTACCAGACCATATGGGACAATTTGTTGCTCAAGAAGTGTCAAATAAACCAAATTCAAAGGTCAAGCGTAGTGTCATCATTCCTGGGCGGAAGAAGGAAGAATTTACAACAAACAAATCCAAATCTGACACTGCTCTCAACATCACCAAGAATGTCATTGTCAAGGAGGAGCCGACTGACGAGAGTCAAAATAATCAAAATCATGTCCACAACAATGCGGATGATGATAGTGAGAATGAACAAAACAATAGTCATAATTCTGTTGGTGACGGTGGTACTGTTGGAATGATGAGCTTCAAATTGGATAATAAATATACCAGCAATTCTACCATTAACTCTCATCAACACAAATCTCTACACCAACAACAACACAATAGAAGAGTTAATGAGGGACGGAAACCGACAGTAAAACCAAAGCCTGTACTACTTCGTAGTATATCTACTAGCCCAGGTTAGAGTTTTCATTATCCTATTTATTATTATGATTTATTTTTTTATATAATATATTCCAATCATTACTACACGCGTAACAGTTAAATTATTTAGAATCTTTCCTATCAATATTTTATGAGTACATATTTAATAAATACCAACATTTTCTTGTAATACTTTATAATTTAGATCAAGACTTTGTTGACCTAGACTCAACACCACCTTCATCTCCGGTCAGTGGTCGATATCGTAATTTAGGTCCAGAATTGGCTGCTTGTATTCCAAAACGTCAGCTTAAATTTGGAATCAATTGGATGCGAGAGGATTCACCTAATTCTTTCAATCAAGTTGGAGCATACAGGTAAAAAAATTTTTATGAGTATAAAAATATTCATCAACATAGGTTTAGGTACTTGATTAATTATCTCCCATCATAATATTACTTTTAAACGACTCTTCTTTTATAATATAATTAGTGATTGTCATTAGAGATTGCATACTAATATTCATAACACACACAAATTAGTATCTTTTCATACTGTAACAAGTGTACAAAGCGTACAAAGGGATATTACATATGACCTTAGAGCGATCATAAACAAAAACTTCTTTTTTTGTTCTTCTTCTCCATGCACAAAAAAGACAACAAAGACAATAAGAACCGCTATAGAGCAGGATGTTGTTATAAGGTTTTTTTCTGTTTCTTTTAAAAAAATGGTTTTGAATGAAAGAAATAAACGTGTTGGGAACACTATTGCTCAGTATTACATATACAGAACACAAAAAGAAAGATAAAGTACCCAATGATGATTTACAATTTACAGATATACACAAAATTCAAAGAAAGAAGCATCAGACTGTCATTATTTAGTATCGTATGTTAGGTATACAGTGTAAAAATGTGTAGAGGATAACATTCAAATAACTCAGCATGAGTTTTTGAGAATCTAAATAGAAATAAACAATTTTGTGTTACTATAAGAATTTTATTTTTTTGAAAGAATCATCTCTTTTGTGGTCATATATTTCTGTAGCTGTGACCGTACTAACAGTCCCCAGTCGTATTTGTAGTTAGCAGGGGAGATGGGAACGGAAATAAACAAATAATGGCAAATAGGTGGAAACAAGATAAAGGGAGTCAGTCACAAAGACAAGAGAGCTCTACAAACTACAGATACACATAGTAATGTAATCTATATGTGCACAAAAATGTGAACCCTCTACTTTTTGCAAATATAAATAAATAAAACGGGGAGAGAATCACAGGAAGGGGTTCACTCGGACAAAGATTTTGGAATTCATTCACTGACTCTTGAGTAGAGTAGAATATACAGATAATGTACATTGTTTGATAAAAAGTAAACTAAGGCTGTAGGTAAATAATATGAGGGGAGTGAGACATGATATCAACACAGAGCTAAAGGATTTGTTTCCCTCTATTTATTTATATTTATCTTTGATTAGTTTGGAATAAAAGTAAATAAACATGTTATGCAAATAATATAAATATGATAGTAAATAAATACGTATTTCTATACAATTTTTAACGGATTAATGTCAATAGGCCACTGCTATTTCTACCTATAAATACTGATACTACTCTCTATTTTTATTTCCTTATTGTCTTTCTCCCTGATTCACCTGTGTCGATAGTATTTTTTATTTATATTGGGAAGATTTAGGAAAATGGACATGACAAAAAATCTCACCGGTTTTTTTTGATATCTTCATAATAATTGGGAATGTACACAGGAAGTATTAAGATTGTCGACTTTTATTTATAGCATGTACCTAAAAAATTTTTTTTGATGTTCCTTACAAAATATGAAGATTATAGTTGAGTTTAAAATTTAATTTTAATTACACTTGAGACATGTCCTGCACAGGGATAATGAAGGAAGCTAACACATATAATGACACGTTGGTGGTGAAATTCATATTTTTATTGTAGTCTTCATCCAAAGACTTAATAAATTAAGTCACGGACATTTCTTTTGAGGGTCATAAATTTAACATTTTTTCATGACTCTTGCTCCTTTTTCAACAATAAAGTGTTGACTCAAAATAGGGAATTTAAACAATCTTCATTGCTATAATTTCTTTGTTATAGACAAAAGTCTTTCATTGCATATTACAAAGTTTGTCACATTGGTTCCCTCTCATATTTGTCAGAGCACGTAAAAAACATCTCATCGACATGTTGTCAAGTTGGTGTTAAATGTCAATTAGCAAATCTTTTCACTGACTTAATTTAAACTTGGTGGATACAGAATACAAAATTTTACAGAAAAAGATGATAGCACGATGTTTGCATATTAAAAATGCTGAATTTTGTATTTTAAAAAACAAGTCACTTTTTTAACAACATTGAGAAAATGAGGGGTAGTAGTGTAGTAGTATCTGTACTTACGATACGTATAGTAGTGGTGTAAAAAAAATGTGGGATGAAAACAATAATTATATTGTTTCTTTCTCTCTTCTCTCTTCATCATTTGTGGTTTCCTCTTTAAATTTGACCTACGGGATTGAGGATTGTCCTTGTTGTGGCTTTTAGTTCAGATTGATCGGTCAACAATTTATTCTTTTTGGTACCTACTTCTATGTCCACTAGAGAGAGAGAAAGAGATATGAAGCCTTGTTATTATTCTTGTGCATCAAGTCATGATCATGGAATTAACGAGTGTTGCTGATTGCCTCAAACAAGGGATATATCACTTGTTGCAAAAAAAATATTTTTTTTTACTTGGGAATCATTTCAAAATAAAAGAATACAAAAAAAAACTTTATGTGTTTATAAGGCAAACAATGGAATAGTTTGAGTTAAAGAAGAACCGCAATAATAGAGATTATTAGAACCACAGTTTGTGCTCAATTTTTTTGCTGAAAAAATACATACAAGACTTACACCTAAGAAATGACAAGAGTTACCGCCATTCCAATTTTACAATTGTATTTCACTTTATATATAAAGAGGAATCGGACAATAATATTTGGTATAAAATATATGTAACTTTTTTTATTTTATTTGAATGAAAGATGACTTGATGAAAAAGAATGAAGAGATGTGTATATGAAAATGACAATATAAACTTACTTGTGTATAGTCCTCACAAAAATTTTATTTCTTGCCCCACAGTTAAATTGTGCGGAACGAACAACAATCATCAAAGTAACAATAAATATTCAACCAAAATTCCTTGTACAGATAGTAAAAAAACCAACTTGTTTAATATTACTAGATGCCACACTACTTACACTCTCTCTGTATTATTCCATGTGATTTATTTCTCTTTATTTTTATATGTACAAGAGTCTTGTAGATTTTTTTGACTATTTTTTAACACTTTCTTTCATGCTATATTAGTACAAAACAACTATTATGTGGCTCCTTCAAATATAGAAAAATGAAATCTCTTGAGAATTTCTCAATTTCTTTCTTTAAATACAATTAAACATTCAAGTACGTACATACTACATAGTGCATGTCATATGTTGTAAACCCAACTTCCGGCCTAGGTTTTTGCAAAAGTCATAATAATGCAGTTAATGTTTTTGAGTGCATTAAATTGTACAATAGTTTTTTGCTGTGAGAGAGACATTTTTTGACATGGGTAACTCTTTTTTTTAAATGAGTTAAAAATGAAAGTCTTTATCCAAAAAGGTAGACAATGACAATATAACATGTGTTGTGGTTTAAACTGTATTTTAGTGTACATAATTTTTCATTTGAATATTTTCCTTATGAGTTTTTAATTCTTTTTGCTGTTGTCAATCATTCATTGTTGTGTACAGTACAGTGGGGAGGGGGACATACATGAAACATTAAGGCGACAATTTTCAGTTGGTTAATCTGTGACTGTGGGTGGATATTAAAAGAAAAAAGATGAGTGACAGTTTTGACGAGAGGGAGAATAACACATTAAGTCAGTCGTCCATGATTTTAATTTTATTTTAGCCATTCACTAACTTAACAATATTATCATTTTATTATTAAGTCATCCTCTTTTAACCCGCCGCCCCGTCATGTTCATTTAAAGATGTAGAATGAAAAAAAAAAGATTTTTTATGAATTTAAATTAGATTTAAATTTAAACCAGACTTAAATAGATTTTTAATTCATAAATGTATTTTTAGGAAATGGATTACATCATGACTCACTAAAAGTCAAATGATATTATAAATATAGGGCGTGTAGCTTTGAAATGAAATGGAAACCTTTTGTTTATAAAAATTGTACTCTCATTTTCATATATAGAGGGTCATGTATCAAAGAGAGTTAAAAAAATGTAACATGATAAATTACAATATGTGTACCCATTGTGAATGTGTACTACTTAATAAATGAAAGATTAAAATAGAATTTTGAAGGCATTTAATAAATTTTGTATTGAAAATTTATTCTATATTTATTTAATGGATGACTCAAAAAGTTTCTTTAAAAAAGAGGGAGAAAAAGTCATTGAGGGTAGAATTTTTTTGAATTGGAATTTTGTAAAGAGTTGCTTAAAATGATGAATTCTTTCTCTTGTGATAATATGAAGATAGAAGGAGAGGATTTGGTTCGTCTGAAAAAATTGTGTCTTGTCATCCCTCTATTTTTTTACTCTTTTAGTACAATATATAATATTGTATAATGTACATTAAGGTTATATCTTAATAGTACTTTTTTATGTCTGTGTAGACATGAAAATTTTTCTTTATGTATTGTTTAGTTGACTGAGAACGTGGCTTTTTGATTTGTTCCATTGACTGCGTTGCTTAGAGTCAATGAGAGCATTCTAATATTAATTTACATTAGTAATTTTCTTTTTTTTATATATATATTATAATATACATTGAGCTTCTTTTGTAGATTGTGACTCTCTTGTCTATTTTGTGTGTCTGTATGTGTTCACAGGCGGAGTCTTAATAATTCAACACCGTCACTTTCACAAGATTTCTACTCTTCGGAGGAAGACAAAATTTCTTCATGTTTTTCCTCCTCTCAGTGTTCATCTCAAACACCCTCCCCACAACCATTCTCAACGAGTAGTTTGGTCTCCAACATTTCAAAGTGTCAACAACAACAAGAGGAAGGAGGGAGAGAAGGAACGGAAGTCGGGACAAAAGATTTGGAGACAAGAGCAATTAATATTACAACAAGTACAAGTAAAACCGCACCCGCCACACTTGTAATTGAACCCTCAAAAATTGAGGAGAATTCAACATCATCAAAATTAAAAGAGAAAGTGACAGAGTCCAAATTGGTAGAGTCCATATCGACGACCACGTCGTACTACAATCATCGTATAAATCGTCGACCACCAAGACAAAGACAACAATTGTCATCCCCATCACCCCCTCCTCCACCACCCTCCTCAACATCAAATGAATGTGATGAAAATGAAACTTATTATCATGGACTAAACTTGATCAAGTCTGGTGGTCAAGATGTGGATTTAATTTTGAAGAGTCAATTGTCAAAAAATAATCATCATACAGAGTATAGTCAACTTGATTCAAAAAATTTGACGAAGACAAGACAGGTAGGACAAAGTTTAGGGAGTGAGGATGAGTGTGAGGGGCAGGTAGAACATGACAAGAGTGATGTCATTTTAGTGGAAGTCATTCGTAAAAAATTAACAACCTCCTCAACCTCCCCATCTGGCTCTGAGTCTGTCTCAAGTTGTGGTAGTGACTTAGAGTCAGAGTATTTTGAGGGAGGAAAAAGAAGACCAAATTTAATCACTAGTAAAAATTATACTTCATACTCTGCCCCAACCTCAAAAAGAAATTCATTTGGGTCAGAAATTCGTTTATTTTCATCCTCTGGAAGAAAAAGTGTTGATTTTAGTGATCATCTTGAGTACATTACAGATGACTACATTCAAGATGAGAGTCCCTACAAGAATTGTAATAAGAGTCACAAGAAGGAAAATTTTGAACATGTAAAGAATCATCACAACAAAAAGAAAATTTATTCGTCAACGTCTCAACTCCACACTAATGACAAAATATTCACAACTATTTGTCCATCTCTCCAATCTGAAAAGACAACCACGACCACTCATTACCCACAAGTAGAGCACAAGCAAGGGGAAAGTACAGACTCGTCATCATCATCAGACTCAACTTCATCAAATTTATTTATTAATACAAATTCAGAGGAGAAAATAAAAGAGTCTAAATTTGAGGGAGGAAAAGATGACAGTCTTGGTTATTCAAGGGAAAGATCATTAGAATTAGTAGAGACGACTACAACGAGCAAGGCCATTGTTGTCATTGACGAAGAGAAAAAAGAGAGGAACGTTGACCAAGATAATTTTGGGAGAATTCCCTCTCTTGTACAGGCTAGAGAGGACAAGGAGCCACCTGTTGATTTTGCTTCTGGCAATTCTATCCAATCAATCCCGTCTCTTCACATTTCTCTCCCTGAGGAACCATCAAATCCTCCTCAGTCTACTCTCAACTCTTTCACCGACCACCACGACCACGAAAGTCGTATCCACATCATTATTGACAAGGAAAATTCAAAGGAGACGGATTTGTTTGAGAAGGATCAGGAGGGAAAAGAGGGGGAGGATACATGTGACAGTGTCTCTGGTGAAGCGGCAAGGGAATGCCAAAGGCCAAGGAATGAGTGTCAAGATGAAAACAATTTGGGGAGATGTAGAGACTCTGAAAAAAGTGAATCAAGTGAGGAACGAGTCTGCGACTCATCTTGTGTGACGACGACTACAGAGACAAATACACAAAAACAAGGTGAAGAACCAATCTTAGACTCTGTGAGTAAAGTGTCATTATTGTTGACACAAGTAGAGCATAAGACGACGGTGACAAAGACCCAAAATTTACAAAACCATCAACAAGAATCTCAGACTCAACAGAGTCAGTCAACTGTGGCCAGTGTGAGTGAGGATTGTCAGGGTGAAAAAGAACAAGAAAATTATATTTCTCACTCCATTCCATCACCAACTGAGTGCACTATGGATCGTGGGAAAATTCATCAAGGTGACTCCTCAATTTATTTTTATTATTCTCAATTTCATTTTAAATAGAATCATTTTTTTAAAAAATCATTCATTCTCATCTCATCATATTTTATATACCAAGTGTCATGAATTATTGAGAAATTCCAAAATTTTCAAACTAATATTCAAAACAAATGTTTTTTTTTCATGAAGACACCAGACAGAAACTATTTTTTGTTTATTATTTACCCTCAGTAAAAAAAGAGTCGTGCCAGTGCATGGATTTTTTCTTTCAACGTGTCTCTCTTTTTTTACCTGTAAAACTTGATATACATATTCTTTTTTTACTGTTGAACAATTGAGCTTCACTTTACTTAAGTAAAAGCCAGTCTAGAGTCAAAATGCGTGGAGACTCATATCCACCGGATTTTCGTATACTAAGCCGTGGCTCGTAGCTCTAGCTGTGTTTACATGTACAAGTCTCTATATGTCTGTAGTCACCCCTAATGACAGGAAGTTGGATTTTTGTACACACACAAAAAAATAAACCCTTCTTAAACATATGCTCCCCTCTTCATCCTTTTTTTTACTTTGTGCATTTTGTATTATATTTCTTAATCATAAATTCTACCCTAGAATACTCATAAGGTGAGTACTGACGATAGGGAAGGGGGGAGATGTTGGAAAGTTTCATTCTTTACGAATAACTTTAAAATGCACGCACATTTGTAAGTAGAATCAATGAATAATTAGTATACATTTTTAATATCAGAATCCTTTATTGCAGATGAGGTTGAAATATTTTCATAAAATTCTCTATTCTTTCAAAGAATTATTTGACAATCCAGAACAAATTACTTGAATAGCGATTAATTCTTTGTAATATTTTTTTTGTGGTAGTGCATAACTGCTAATGATAATGTAGTATGTAGAAATTGCACAAAGTATAAGAATTTATGCCAAGTGCCAAGGCAATTCAATGATGTAGCGAATTTAGTTGAGGAGAGCATGTAGCATGACATTTAATTATAATTTTATTGACATACTATTAGGGTAGAATCTTTTGAGGGGATTTTAATATTTCTTTTTAAAATCATTAAATGTTTTTTTTCTCTCTTTTTTTACTTGTCACAAATGGTAGAAATATTACACGTACGAATAGTAGGACGTGTATTAGAGAAATCAATGTTCAAAACTGAAATTTTTTTAATGGATATTTAGGACTTTAATGGTGTTCATCATTTCATTTAAGACGTACTTGTTTTTATGAAAGTAAAATAATTATTGAAATGGTCCTACTCCTCTATACCTCATGCCTTATGAGAATCTCTCTCTCTCTCTGTACTGATTCAATGTTACAATGAGAAGTCTCAAGTCGACAAAAGAGACGCAGTCATCCTCAGATCTTTTTTATATTCTTCTCTTTTGGTATTGCCAAATTATTATGGTTAATGATCATGATGGGGATTTGAGATTACTCGGCAATTTTCTTTTTTTTTTCTTTTGGCCACAATTTGCCATGCACTAAAGTGCTTACAACTATCTACAAGTAGTTTTTTTCTGTAAGTACCCCCACAAGTAATAAAAAGATTCGTGATTTATTTTTCACTAGGTGCATTTTTACTATCATGTTGGAACATGAAGACTAAAGGAGACATGTACATATTTTTATAATGTACAAGTTGAAGTTAAATCAAGCAATAAGTATGATGATGATGTGTGTGCAAAATTGTATATAATATTTTGTGTTGCATCTGTAATTAAAATTTATCATGAACGTTCTAACCACTCTACAATATTATTAAAGTTGAGGCAGAAATATTTTAAATGCACATACTGCACATTCTGATTCACCATTATGTTATTTGTGTATTGAGTCATAATTAACTGGGGATGAAATATTGGTTATTATTTAAACAAGAGTAATTACATGGCTAGTTAATGTAAAAAAGTCAGTGTACTTGACTTACATTACAGGATGAGGGTGCCGTTGTAAAATGTAAAGTTTTGATTAAGTTATGATTAAGTTTTGTGAAAAAATTGTTAATTGTCTCAGAGTTAACTATTATAACATTAATTTTTTTGAAAGAATACACGCTTGTTTTTTTTCTCATTCCATGATCGTCTTGTTATGAAAATGTGTGTTCTTTTTTTTCCTTTCTATGAAATACAGTTAAATGTAGGAGCAAGTGACAAGAAAACTTTTCTTTGATTTTTTCTCATTAAACTTTAATTCAATTGTTGTTGTTTTTATTCCCTTTACCTTGACTTATCCTCTCTCTCTGTCATAAATTATTATTAATAATTTAATTACTAAAGTCAAATTGTGTGAGTAAAGAGTCCATAAAATTCCCTCAAGTTTCATCACATTTGTGCCTTGCTGCATGTCACTGTACATGTTATTTATAATGGGGTGCACAAAAAATTAACTGTTTTTTTGACATAACATTAAAAATCTCTGCACTTTCCTGACTTTTCATGACTTGACATGCAAAGGGGTGTACAAAAACAGTAAATAAAGAATTAATTATACATTTTGCACTGAGTGGAAGAAGGGTGCAAAAATTAAAAAACTTTTATTGTTGTCATTTTAATGCTACTGTAGAATCTGTAATTAATCATTTATATTTTAATTTTTACTATGTTGTAGGTCAACCATTCGTGAGTGTCAAGATTCCCGTACAAGCTGTGAATAAACATGTTCATCGTTCTGACTCTAGTGATGAATATGAACCCGATGTGATTTGGTGAGTGATACTGAAAAAATGATTTAAAATGAAATGAAACATTGAAAATGAAATTCATTTAATGAATTTTATTTTTAAAAATAAAATTACAGGAGAAGTTCAACAGTTCGCGAAAGTTTTCGAGGATTTTGTCAGGAACTACTCGAGTCTTCATCATCACAGAGTGAAGAGGGAGGAAATGACAAGATAATTATTCACGTGCCCACACCACAAAAATCTCAACCACAAAACAATGGTCATCCTCACCAAGGCCTCAATGATGGTGTCATTGAATTTGAAGATGAAGAAATTTATGATGATGAGGATGACCGATGTAGTACAGAATTAAGCTCTAGTGATCGTCCTGAAACTCCGGCTCATCAACAAACAAATAATTCTATTGAATATATTTCTGTCCTTGATAATATCCAAGTAAATATTCAAGTTATTTCTAAAAAAAAGAATTTTTTTATATGAAATATTCTCCATTAATGAATTTGGAAACATTTTATTCTCTTTAAAGGTGACTGGGGCTCCAACGACTAAGGCAAATAGTCGGGGTGGCTCAGCGAATGAGATTAATTATCATGTTCATCCTAAACCAACAAAATGGATAATATCATTGGACTTGGGAAGCCGAACGTCGGGATTTTCTTATTGGTCTCATTGTGACCCGGATATTGTTCATATTGGTAGTTGGGGTGGGGGTAAGAAATAATTATCTGATTTATTGTTTACACAATTAGTTAAATTAGATCGTAAATTTTAAACAGCATAATAAAAAATTTTAACTTTATTTGGTGTAGATGGTTGTACTCACAAAATTCCATCTTGGATCCTCACGAATATGGACAATAATAATAAAAAGATGACAGATCCAATTCACAAGGTCACCACTGGTGTCAAAGTGGGTCAAGAGGCCTTGGATGACTATACTGAGAATCAAAGTAAAAATGGAGTGGGGAACAATTCATCAATTTTTGTTAGTCAGTGGAGAGAGTTTTTTCAGCTTGATCCTGACACAAGTCGACTCCTTGCCTTTCCTTACACTCTGGAATCCATTGATGACATTGACACTTTCACCATGGAAGTCTCAAAGGTTAGTTTGAAGTTTACCTTAATTTTTCTTTTGCTAACTAAATTGGTGAATGTACAATAATTGTCAAGTGTAAAAATGTTGTTTTTTTAGAAAATTCCTCAACATCTCATTAATTTCTTTGGACGGGCTGCTCTCAGTCAACTGCAGACAAAATTCGCCTCAACTTTTGACAAAAGTAATTTTTATTAAGTATTAAAATTACAATTAAGACAGTAGTGTACAATTACATCTCTTGAAACTGTATTGACGTCACAGCGTCACACTAAATGCATTGCTGCCTGTGCGTGTTAGTTTGTTGAATGCAATAGTTTTTGTCTACTGAAAGACTTTGTACAATTTGAAAAGGGAATGACGTCAGTTCGGTTCAGTCTGACTTGATTAATTATTATGGGATTTATGCTTCTACAGGTGAGAAAATTGAATGGATTGTTACTGTACCGAGTTGTTGGAGTAGCTCATCGAGGTAAGTTTTACCAAGTTTGAATTTACATGTAATTTTTTATGTACTGGGGTCTCAAAGACAAAAAAAGAGTCTCATAAATATTTATCGAGTTGAATCAAGATTTTTTTAAAAAAAGAATTTGAATATTTAAATGTGAGCAGTTTTCTTTATCAGTTAGTTTGAGGCATAAAACTATTTTTTTGAATTAATTTTTTGATGCTGAACATTTATTGCAACCAATTTTTTTTTTTACAAAAATCCAAAAAATGTTCATTGTCAGTTTATCTACAAAATATTATTACATTACTGAAAGATGGCTAGTTGTAGGTTACTTTTTGAAATCGGTAAATTTCAAGGATGAAAATTTGACATTGTCACATTGAAATTAAAATTTCAAGACTATGTCTAATTATTATGTTGTGAAATGTAAAATAATGAATGATTAATATTTAATTTAATTATATTATTTATCCATGTAGACAATGTATTCGTGAGGCTGCATACAAGGTATAAATATTATTTTTTTTATGTATCCCAATTTTCACGAATGGTTCTTCATGATTCATGAATTACCATTTTCATGGTCATGCTCTTTTTAAAAAAATAAATAAAATTGAATTCCAGAGTGGAGTTGTCAAAGCGGATGACGGGGTCAATCTCATTGAAGATTCAATGGCAATATCAATTTTTGCTGCCATGTGTGGTCCACGTAAGGACAAATAACATGACCTCCGTCATAAATAATGTCATGCCATGTTTTATTTATAAAACTAAAATTTAAATGAAACTCTTTTACAGACGAAAATTTCCTGGCATTGGACATTGGAGGAGCATTTCTTCACTATGGTGGCTTTGAACTGAAATATGGTGCACTTCATCAGACTCTTGAGTGCAAAAGTTGTTCTTTACCAAGTGAGTTAAAATTAAATGAAATAATTAATTTTTTTATGCTTAATATACTTATATTACGTCTGTTAAATTCTCTAGCACCTGAGGCAACTTTTGAGCATTTATTAACACAAATTGTGAGTCGAGAATTTATTCTCTACTACAAAAATAAATACCGTCCAGGATGGATCGAGCTTATCAAAAACTTTGAAAAGGCAAAGTGCAAATTTGACAACAATGGTGTCGCCAGTCATAGCTCTGGTCAGTAATCATTTTTGAAGACTTGAGTCATTTTCATTGTCTCAATCAACGGATTTAATTACTTTTGATTTTGTGGAATTTCTAGGCTTTGTTTTCTTGCCCTCCAGCTTTGTTGTAGAATTTAACTGCTACACTGGAATGGAGGTTAATTACATTTTTTTGAAAAAATAAACAACTGATTATTGTTTTGTGTCTGTAAAATGATTTGATTTTGATGCAGGTGTCAGAGTGTTTACAAGAACAAAATTCTGGAATCACCTGGAATGAAAATGGAGCTTTGTCTATTCCTCCTCATGAGATGAAATTAATTTTGAAACCTACACTTGATTTTGTATTAAATAAAATCGAGTCAATTTTAATGACACATGAGTTTGAGCATCTTTGCTTAACTGGGGGATTTGCCAAATCTAAATTTTTAAAGGAGTCAATTGCTGCTAAATTTCCAGAACTGAGTATAGTTATGCCGAAGGTATAATAAATTAGTTTTATTTTAGCTTTATCAGTGATGTTTCTTAAATTTTTGACAAAAATAATGTTTTGTAATGATTTTATTAGGAATTCGCAAACGGAGTTGTACAAGGCTCTACACTTTCTCTCATGCCACTCTCTAATCAACCAAAATTAGTCATTAAATCTCCTTTCTCCATCGGTGTGGGGGTGATGCAACCTTTTGACCCTTTACTTCATCCAGAAGGTAACTTTTTTGTGGTGTAATATGATTTGAAATTTATAATGAAATAAGAAATAACCAAATATTTTATTTATACAGAAAAGAAAATTGTCAAAGACGGGAAGACTTGGTGTGCAGGTGAATGGAGTTTTATTGACATTTCTATATTCAATTTTGCATTTTTGTCAACTAAACTTTACTTTTTTCTTTGTACAGATTCCTGGGACACATTGATAATACATGGTCAAGAATTACAATTAAATTCAGTTATAAACAAAAGGTCTTATGTTGGTGCCCAACCTGGTCAGAGTTGCCTCCTCTTACCTCTCTTCAAATCATCCCAGTCTATTGTGCCACAAGTAAGAATATATTTTTTGTTTGTCGGCTTGCATACTTGAGATGATGGTAAGATAATGTTCAACTTTCACAATTTTAAATCAAACTTTTTTTTTATTCATTGTAGTTGGTGACAGACAAGTCGGTTCAAAAATGTTGCGAATTACGCTTTGAGTCCACCAAAACATGGCAAGAAATAGACTTGATTCTTTCATGTCGTGCCAGTGAGATGGTCATCATGGCCGTGGATCCATTGTCTACGAATATCGTCCACAGAGTTGTTATCGACTTACTGGCCGGGTCTACAACATTGTGTCAATAATTTATACATTACATTATAATTATTTACTTTATTATATACTTAATGTTCGAGTTTATTTGTTAATTTACAATGTTTATTAAGTACGCATTTATTATTATTTCATCATGTCCAGGATTTTTTTCAAATAATGTTTTACCGTTTCATCCTTCGCTATCAGTGCAGTCAATCAAAAGGAAATCCTTTCATTTTTCTTTGCAAAACTCGTTCATCCCTTTGCATTAATTGTAATTTATGTAATTCCTTGTATTTTATAATTGTGTCGTTTAATTAAATTATTGTTAAAATAATAAAAAAAACATTAATTTGTCCTACATGGTTTCAAGTGCCATGTACTTTGATTCTTGCTTCTGTTATTATATTGTAAAATGTTGATGATAAAATTAAAAATAATTATTATTTATACTGTAGAATTTCTACAATCATGTCATTGTTGCGAATAATTGTGTGTTGAGTAAATGAAATATAACTTACAGACTGATTCCTTACGCCCCTCCCCTGTGAAAATGCCAAACTTTTTTTTTCATACACGCACCAAATTCAAATGTGAGAAAATTAGTGCAAAAATTTTCACTGAAAATAGTTGTTTGTGGTAAAACTGAAAAGATTTTCTTTGTCAAAAATGGATTCCTCCGAAGATGACTACATGGACGATGAGATTGAGGTAAGGGGCAATTATTTAAAGCAAGAATTTCGTATTTGTGGGCACTGAACATCAATTCTCCAATGTTAGCGTCAGTTTTCTGTTAAAAAAACTAAGGCTATGCTCTTACTCGTAATGTCGAGAGGTTACAAAAAAATTTGTTTTTGGTTTAACAGGTAGATGAGGGGATTGCAGGCATCATTAATACTGTTGACCACTTGACTCAAGCAGAAGAACAATATTTGTCAATTAACTTGGACGAGTATCTTCACAATTTACAGGAAACAAGGAATGAGGAAGATAGAATTGAGTCTCCAATTGAGACTGAGATTTCAACTGAGGTCGAACCTCTACTCAATAATTTAAGTTTCGATATTCTTTTAGACTATTTGTCAAGTTCTTTGGAGTCGAATAATGACGAAGAAGTAAGAATTTTATCATCATTTTTTAATAATAATGAATCATTATTTAATCAATGATGTCATTTCATTAAATGCAACTTTGTTTTGTTTTGTAGTGCTTAGTTGAAGTCTGCAAATTTGGATTCTTGTCAGATATGATCAAACATACTCAAAATTTTGAGTTGCAAAGAATGATATTCGATAGGATAATACAGCTGATGCAACAATGTGCCAAGAAAATGAGGAAACAATACAAGACTGGGCTTTTAAATTCTTCAACAATTGTCACTCTACATAGATATTGTACAACTTTGTCATTCATTGTTAGATCTTCAAAACCATGGATTCAGGTGACATTTATTTTTATAGATTATGTGTAAAATATGTATGATACACTGTACAATTTGTGTTTTGAAAGAATTTAATGACAATGGGATTCAAAATTACAGAAAAGTGACGTTAAGAAAATCCAATGTATTGAAAACTTTTTGTATACACCTCTACCATTTTCAAATGTGGCCATGTTCCTGACTAATATCCGATTGGAAGCTTTTGCTCTCACTACTACAGAGCAAGTAGAGAGTAAAGTTGATGAAGAGCAAGTAGAGAGTCCAGAGAGTAAAGATGAACCAGATGAACCGCAAGAACAATTTTCAGTTTCTATTTTCGATTTGTGATTCACATAATGTAATTCGATCAGTATTAGTGTTACAAAGGTACTTTTTTTTAATTTTAACAGTACATTTTTGAAAAAATGTAGTTATCACTTATTCGTTGGTAAATTCTATTTTTACTTATTTCTATTATTGTAATTAAACTACTCCGTCGAGTCCGGAAATTAAACGAATTCAGTTATAAATAAATGTACAAATTAAACACCGTATTATATTGAGGATACCGTTTTTACGGTGGTTTAATGTCAAATTCATTATAGGTACACGAAAGCAAACCATATCAGAGTTTAAATTACAAAAAAGAAAAGGTTTTCATAAAAAAATATGACAAACTTGGTGGAAATTATTAGGTTCTTCTAGTCAAGTGAAAGCTTCAATTTCTTTGGAGGGTTCAATATTTCTTCAATATCTGTGTCAATTTTGTGTTGTTCACTCGAGTC
>JAQIVZ010001238.1:0-37447 GCA_034700945.1 Arrhopalites spinosus
GTAATTAAAAAGTCATGCAGTCCACTAATTTCATCACTTTTGTTAAATCATCATCGCCAAGTGGGCATCACCTCATTTTTCATTTTTTAAATAGTAAAAATAAAACTAATTAAAACTTAAATTTAAACAGTGTTTTTTAGTAAAAGAGTTCTTAATGTGTAAATTTTGACTCACGGAAAGCTCTGTGCTTATACGATGGAGTAATTTGGAACCAAGAATCTTCATTTCCGTGACGATCCAAGTATACTCTCATGGCCAATTTATCAGTTTTAGCTGGATAACGTCGATTCACCGTCAGGTACTTGTTTGTCTTTAGATGAAGGAGCTGAAACATAATAATGATTTTGAATGTAACAATTAATTTTGTCATAATCGTCAGTATGAAACTAATTTTCTAGTTATTCTCTTACTTGCACATTATTGCCATATGAAATTGGAAGACCAATCTTTTTCAAGGTATCTTTTCCATTTTGCTCCTTTTCCAACTCGGCTGCATGCTATAAAAAATTGTCATTCAATGTAATTATTAAAATGATTATGGGCATCTTTTTTTTCAACAGTTTTGTTGTATTCACCTGAAGACTTTTCATCAAGACAGCTTCATCATGAGTTCGAGAGGTTATTATAGTCCTGGAAGCATGAAAATACTGTTGCTGAGCTGAGTATCGAATGGCAGGACATAATTTGAACAGACAGTCTAAACGGAAAAAAATAATAAGATTTTAAAAACATTTTAAATGTCTCCATGTTAATGTCATTTCTTTTAAAGAAGTACCTCGAAATTTCTTTGGAGGATTTTCAATATTTCCGGAACGAGGAACGACGCATCGATCATCAACAGATCTAAAAATAAATAATAGTAGAAAGAAATACATTACATGTGACAAAACCGACAAAACTGACACAAAAAATGGACAGTGATGTGACAATAAATTATAATAAAAGAATTGCATAAGCACCCCAAAGTACTGAGGAATCCTTCAATGTGGCCTTCACTGAAAATACTCACGACATCACCAAAACGTAAAACAGTAGCGTCAGTTCTCCCAGATCCAGAATCCGACTCTTCGTCCATTGTACATTAACTAAATTAAATAATGTAGACAATTTAAAATATTAATGAAACAATTACTTATATTCATTACAAACTACTATAAAATATTAATTGAATGTGCAAATCTGACCGTATACCTGTTTTGAGCAAAAAATGGGAACTTCAATGACACTACCAACATGAAATGCTATAAAGAGCAAAACTCAAGAATAAATTCACACAAAATAATATTAATTCTTTCAACAAATTGTGTGATGGTTTAAAGGTGCACACACAAAATAATGTAGAATAGAAAGAGTGTTAAAAATTAGTAGTAGAATGAAAGGATTTAGAAAAATATATATTAGATTATTTTGTACAGTAATTTTCGTGAAATTAAATGTGCAAACCACGATAAAGTTTACTATCGCAGCTGTAAAAAATTATTATGCGTACAACAAGCATGCAAGCTAACTAAATACTAACATATTTTGCTACATTGCAAATGATAATTGAAGCTCTCTCAATGGTTTGGCCTTGCTACTTTTTTACATTCCTTATATGGCAACTATATAGCCCCTATAGGAAACATTATTAGTATTATACTTGCATAAATTGCTGGAAGCGATAATAATAAAATACTCTTGTCGTGAGTGGCTTTAAAATTTTGTTCATCACTTGACATGAGATTACATATTTAACTATAGTTAAAGACTAATAAAGGCGGTCATCAAAGAACTTTTAAAAATAAACAACGACCGGCTTTAGTGACAAAAATGTCAATTTGTGGTCAAATTTTTACGTTCCTACTCCTTCTCCAATTTGTTCTTGGGACACTCTCACCCCATGACAAAAAGTCCAATAAAGAAACCATACCGGCTGCTGACATTAAGGTAATTTTTTTAAATAAATAAATTTAAAGCATTTTTGACTATTTTGACAGATTTGTTTTCGTTTCTAATGTCAAATTCTAAATTAAATGTGTTTACTCTTTTTTAAATTATACAAATTGTAGAAGGGACCAGGTCCAGAGTCAGTCTATTCAAAAGGTCTTGTTGTCAAGTATCCTTTACCGGCTGACATCATCAAAGAAAGTGGAGCTTATTGTAAAAAGACGGGTGAACGAAATTTTACGGGACCAGTTTTAGGATATTTGACACCGGTAAATATTATTGTCAATTACTTGTTGTTATATTTAAAATTTAAAATGTATGTATTGTGGTTGCTAAAATATTTTTGCTGAAAATCTTTTAGTGGAATAATCAGGGTTATGATGTCGTCAAAACATTTACCAACAAGTTTACCATGATCTCTCCTGTTTGGCTTCAAATCAAAAGGAAGCCAGCTGGTACTTTCTACATGACTGGGACACATGATGTTGATCATGAATGGATTCGAGAGGTCCGGAAACGAGGGAAAAAATCTCAAATTAAAGGTTTGACCTCATAGTGTGTAAAATATGTAGATAAAATTTAATAGGTATTCTTGTTTTGATAACAATTATATTTTCCCATAAATTTATAGTTCTACCAAGAGTATTATTTGATGGTTGGTCAAGCGAAGACTTCTATGCCCGTAAGTTGTTATATGTTTAGTACAGATTAAATATGTAATGGTAAATAATCTTAATTGCTCATATTTTATTGTAGTATTTACAACTGGTACGGAACCAAAGGAACTTACAAAAACAATCATTACATCGGCGAAGGTATATACGTACTCAATAAATATTTTGAAATGTAGACTTTTCATTGATTCTAATAATTATGATGGTTTGATGGTTTGAGGATTTAATTGAATTTCTACTGATCTGCTAGGCATACAAATTTGATGGAATAGTTCTCGAAGTTTGGAGTCAATTGGGCGGACAGGCACGGAAAGCTTTACAAATGCTAATCAAGACAATTGGAGAAGCTTTATCGGCAGCTCAATTAACTTTTATTCTGGTCATTCCACCACCAATAACAAATGCCGGTAAACCAGGGATGATTGACCACGATGACATCGTAAACATGTTCCATTACGTGGATTATTTTTCAGGTAAATTAATAATTTATTATTAATTTAATTTATAAATTAAATTATGAATGCATTAACATTTATAATTTCATTGTGCCAAATCATATTAAGTATATTATGTGTTTATTTTTTTTGTAGTTATGACTTATGACTATTCCAGTCCTGAAAGACCTGGTAAGTTACATTGTACATATGATGATTAATTTTAATTTTAGAAAAGTAACTTTATTAAAATTAATCAATGTTTTTAATTTTCAAGGTGCTAATAGTCCTTACCATTGGATGGAAAAATGTATCGAAACTATTGCTCCTATCAAACTAGAACGCTCAAAATTTCTCATGGGTCTTAACTTTTATGGTTACGATTATACGAGTACCGGAGGCCATCCTATTCTTGGATCAGCCTATTTAGACTTGCTAAGTCACGCAAAGAAAATACAATGGAGTGAAGATGCTGAAGAACATTTCTTTGAAGTCAAGTAAGTCTCATTTCAGCATTCAATTAGCTCAATTTATTTAATTAATTTTAATGGCATTTTTTTATTCTCAAAAAAAGGATGAAAGATGGAAAGCATACAGTCTTCTATCCAACATTATTATCTATACGACGAAGAATTGAATTAGCTGAGAAGTTGGGTGTTGGTGTTGCCATTTGGGAACTTGGACAAGGAGTGAATTATTTTTATGATCTACTTTAAAATTTTACCTAATTTAATTACTTTACAAAGACACACAGCTTTACATGGTACTACTACTCTGTTTTATTTATACGTATCAATTGTTGTTATATTGTAAAGATAGTAGTTACCTACAAGTGACAACTGATATTATATTGTTTGTTCTATATGTGTTGAATATTAATTTTGTTAATTAGCTATTACGAAGGAACCAGAATAATCAAGTATTTATGAATTAGTTACTTATATAAAATTTGTACTTATTACATTCCAAAAATTGACTTTCTTAAAAAGTCATACCTAAAAACAATAATGACCTTTTGATTTAAAGAAAGGTTGTATGGTGATATTGGGAGCAATTAAAAAGTATTAGTACTTTTATGCCATTTGTTGTGTAATTCTTCATAATTTCGTACTACTGTATGAAGAATGTCAATAATCCAAATATGACGAATAAAAAGAAAGAGAAAAGTTTCTTCAAAATATGGTTGTTGTAGACATTAGGCATTGTATTCAAATAGGCATAATCATGATTTATCAAATGTCATCATCATTAACTGGACTCCAGTTTACTGGAAATGTTAAAACTAAACAACGTAGGTACAAAAATAAAATAAATTTCAATTTTTCTAAGGCGGCAATATCGAATTTCCTCTTAGACCGACTTTGTTGTTATATATAGTTTTTTTTATAAAATATTAATACTCCATGTCAGGGGGTCACATAGTCTCCCAAAGGTATCTAAGGAATAATTGTTACCTTGATTAGATTGACTAAGGTCAGAAACAAAATATCAACTCTTTTTGCTCAATAAAAAAGTAAGTACTTTGAACTTTATCATACAATAGAAATAAATTATATATAATTGTATGATTCTTTTGTATGCTAATTCACTGGAAATAACATTTATTGTTCTTTGTATATTTTTTAGATTTGTCTTTGAAGATGAGAAGTCAGACTGGTGTTTTGGGAGAATTTTTTCTATTTTCTTCTCTCATGTTCACTCTTCCCTTTATTGCCTACTATGGCACAAAGAACCTTTTAGAGAAATTTAATTATTTGGAGAATGACATGAACTTGGACATTTTTCTTCCAGTCATCTCCTCGGTTGTCACTGTATGGATTATTATTGCCGTGTACGCTTACAGAGCGTACAGAGATAAATTTAATTATGACACTGGTAGTTCAAAGGAAGATTAATTATTAGTATTCTTATGGAAGCACTACACACATTCCTTTGTATTAATTCAAGTCAAGCTGTTCCTTTATTATTATTATTATTGTCATTTGTTTGTGTATGAATTTAAATGAGCCATTAAAATTGTACTGCTAATAAAAAACCTACAGTCTTTCATTATTTTAATCATAAACGTTTAGTTCCCTCAAAATCCGCTGTCGTGTCGAGACCTTTGAAAGAAAAAATTTACTTGAGAAAACTTGGTTCATCTCTCTCGACTTTTTTTGTCATTTATTGTATTTATTTTTAACTAACATTGTAATTGTGTTTCTCGATTTTGACTGATCAATGTTAGTGCTTTTTTTATCACAGTTATTTGTGTAGTGTAGTCGTGAGAAGATGGAAGCTCCCATCTCTAAATTCATCCACGTCCAATCTGGTAATTCATCATCATATCATATTCCATATAACATCATCATCAATAATTAATAATAATCATCTTATTCATCATCTTATATAAAAAACAATACATTTTTGAAAGGAACGTGTACCAGAGTATTTTTTTGAATGAAATTTATTTTTTGTGTTGTGACTTGTTAGATACTTATTGGCATCAAACACCGAGTACATCGGCTTTTAAGTCTCCTGATCTAATTGAATTGAATTCTGATTCTGAACGCAATGTCAAGCCTGGTATGACAAAATACATTCTATTGTCTATAATAGTAATATATTTTTCAAACTAGGAAGTATTTTTGTACACACTTTTGTTTGAGATTAATTTATATTCATTATGTTTACTCAGCCAGAACATGCTCAAGTACTATTAATTTTGTTCAAAGTCATAATGTCCTTTTTCTTTTTTTTTAAATTGAAGTGGAACCTCTTAACTATTCATCAAGTCAAGAAGAGGTAGAAACTGAAGATGATTGCTGCGATGCAACAGAGTCAGTAGGAATTAAAGAAGGAATTCCTGGAGTCGTCTACGACGTAACAAGTACGTAAAAAACTTACCCACCTGTATTGTGAATAGTTTACTCTTTATTTGATTGCATGAATACATTGTTTCAAAAAAAAAGTTGAATAATGAATATAATCAATCATTGACGCATTAAATAAGTATACACATGAAAAGTTACATGGTTATCGTCAATGCAATCTGAAATGTTTCCATTTATAAACTCTGTATTACAGAAGATGATGAAGAAAGTTGCCACTTACTACAAACAGAGGATGATTCCGAAAATTCAGGTATATCAATTTATTTATATTGTCATTCATAATATTTCGAGTAATGTCGTATTGATCTGCACATAGATCTTTTATAAAAAAAATACTCCGTTCTCTACTTTATCTTTATTGCTTCACTAAATAAAGATATGTGTAGTGTCTGTACTTTTATTTTATTTTATGTAAAAACATTTAGAAGCCTTTTTGTATTATCAGCCTTACCATCTTAAAAGATACCATGTAATCTTCATGCTCTAACGACAAGCAATTTTTTTTGTTTTACAATTAATCTCTTAGATTCAGAGCACGTTGAAAATTCCTCAAAGTCATCTCTTTCAAGATCTTCATCGTCTGCGGAAGCAACCATTTCTGATGGGGAAGCTCCTGAAGAACGTATAAACTCACGACTAAGACATTGCTCCCTGGACAATTATTGGGAAATGAGTTTGGAACAAGGTAACGGGGTTACAAAAAAGTTCTATAATAAATATACTGACAATATACTGTAGCACAGAATCTGTACTACACATATGTACTATGTATTATATAGATGTACCGTCTACATGCAATATTTATGTTCTCTTTTAGAAAAATACTACACGGAACAATTTCTCTTGCTCCAACCTGATCTCGATGTCAATGAAAAGGTTGAAATTTATTGATTTTTACTTGGTAGTTTTAGTATTTAATTGTAATTTACTGCGTATAAAAAGTACGTCAAAAACAGTGGTCAAAACAATTTGTTTGTTGACCACAAATTATTATTATTGTTGAAGAGTTTGTTATCGTTGTAAGTTAAACACGATACTTTTTGAAAGTGTGCTCTCTTCAATTGCTTTTCTCTTTTCACAATTTATTCTGTCTGTTTCTCATCGTCCCATTTTGATTGAGAAACTTGATATATCTTTTATCTTTATACCTTTTGCTTTTATACGAGTCTCCTCTGACTTTTTTTTTCATTTTTGGAGCAGGTGAGTGGTGCCGTTGCGAAAGGATTTTTTGAGAAGAGTAAATTGCCTCTATCGGAACTCCGAGAGATTTGGCAGATATCAGACGTTACGAGGGTGAGTATTCTCTTATTCATGACAGTTTGTCGTACTCAAAATAATACCAAAGAGAGACGGCCAAATAATATTTTTATGATTTTATTTTCTTCATAGGACGGTATGTTAGATCTGGCCGAGTTTAAGACAGCAATGCATCTTGTTGTGCTACGAAGACATGGTCTTCATATCCCAACCCACATAGATGGACCTTTGGATTTCCATGCCCTTAGTTCAAATACAAATTCAAATAATTTACCAGGTAGTGGGGCCGGGAGTGAGCCAAACACAAATTCTTCTTCTGTAGCACAACAGCTTTTGACAACTCCACCGACAAGAAATAATATAATTCATACCGTTTCAGCACCACCGCAACATGCTTTTGATAGATTGTCAAAGAAGCAGCCTAGTAAAGGTAAAACTTTTCAAAACTTTTAAAAAAAATTAACAAATACAGACTAGACGTGAAACAAGAAGCAAGAGCACACTAATAGTTTAACATGCAAATTTTAATTATGCAATTTTTATTTATTTTTCTTCTATTCTATTCATCAGATTGGACGACCTTTGATCAATTTGAAAATGATCCCGAACCCATCAATTTCTCGTCCACCTGTGATACAAGTGGACTTGTTCATCCAGTTCCAGAATATCCGAATCATGTTGGTTCACCGTCAAGCAATTTTTTTATAGTAATATACATACGTTTTAAGAATTATATGTGTAGTAATAGTAATACGATTCTCAACTTTAGCAATGTTTAATTGCTAAAATTGAGAATAAATGATACAATTTATTACAAGCTATCTTAGCTCAATAATTTGTCATTTAGTTTTAATTTAGCCTTCTATAATATGATTATTTTAGTCTCAAATTATTGAGCAGGTTTATCTAAAATTTAGTGACTTTAGTTTCTGAATTACGATGAAATGATTTTTTTCTAACATGTTTTCTATTTTTAAACATTCATTTAGTCTCCTCCCCGATTGACAACCCCGGAAGACAAGCTGTTTTTAAGCAATAGCTCTGGTGTTCCTAAAACTCAACATTTACAATTAAAAGCTATTCAAAGACCTAAGCTGGTAAAAAAATCATTATTTAACTGCATTCTGCAAGTTTATTTTACTTTTTTTTATTGGGTCTAAAACCACTATTACAATGTTTTATACTATTTTCTAGGTTCACCATCCTAAAATATCAACTGGAACTATTGCCCCACCTCCAGTGAGTCTCATTTTTTTTAAATATAATAATATACAGCCAATGTATTTACTTTAAATATCTATTAGTTGATGTTAAAAATACTATGTTCTGAAGTAAATTTTAATGATAACTCATATTTACAGCCTCCCAGAAGAAAAACTCACGTTCGAAGTTCTTCACTGGATCTCAACCGATTAAGTGAGTTAAATTCGTTATTAAAATGCATAAATTTAAATACCTTGTTATAATACGATAAATGATGATGACTTCTAGCCATATCATCAGATTCCCAAAATCAATTAAATAATTTGGGACCGGAAGTGCCAGCACGGAATTTCTTGTCACCATCCCATCAAGGAGGTGCTTTTCATGTTTATCGGAAACCCCAACCACCCTCGACGGCCACAATTCACGAGCCCCCTTCGATTCCTTCCCATGTCGTCAACTCAAAAACAACAAAGGTGCAATTGAAACAGGAGGTTATTGATCTAAAAAACGAAAATACAATTTTAAATCGCATTTCAACCCAACTCTTGGATCAACTGTCTGGTGAGACACTTTTAAAGAATGAAATTTAAAACATTTAATGATAGGTTGACTCTCGACCTTTTTTTTAGAAATGATTAGTTTTAATACTTGATTAATATTTTTGGTTGACTACATTACAGGTCTTCAGGCCAAGAAAAAAGCCTTGATATATCAATTGTCTGGTCTTCAAGAGAGGAGCAAAAAGAAAAGAAGTCCCGACAAATAGAGAAATACTAAAATTCTACAGCTTCGTACTCTTCCAAGTGGTGGTAGAATCTCGAGAAGCTAGAGAAGCAGAGTCTCACAAGTCGGAAGCCATTGTAGCGTAAAAAAAAGTTTTTATTAAAAAATACTATTATTATACTATAAAATATATAATATATATAGAGGGAGACTTTGAGCATCTCACTCAAAAAAGGCTATATTTGAAACTTTTGTGGGTAACTTTTAAATTTAAACAAAAAAAAAGAGAATCCTTTTTGCGAAAACAAATCCAATTATATATTATATACTCAGTATATATTATTAAAAAATTTTGACAAACATGACGCTTGGCGAGCACAAGCAGTTGCGGGCTACGGCCGACCTTATCCAGTTGAGGGACATAATTTATATAAAAAGATATATACTTTTACGCTCTTCGGTACTACTATAGATTATCATTTAAATGTCTTGACGTAACCATTTTTCTATATAATATACAATATAAAATTCCAAACAAAAAAAATGTAATGCACATGACGCTACTACTATAACGTAACTTTTTCCCTTTAGTATGGATAAAGTATGTTAATGCTATATAATCTAAAAAAAGATAGTTTTAAGTTTTTCAAATGTTTAATGTATAGAATTTATATGAAATCAATGTACTGGACGGTAAAAGTATTAGAGATACATAATGTAATGGAATATGTAGTTTTGAAGTCGAATTTTTCAACCACAACACATTATTATGAGAGTGAATTACCTGTAAATCGACTGAAACTTACATACCTACATGAACATTGAATATACCTTATATTATATATTGATATATGCAAGAAACATTACAAGAGAGATATATATAGTTTTTATTGTGAGCCACAAATTATAAATATTGATGATAATGACGATAAACTACAAGAATGTAGAGAAATAGTGAGTTGTAATTTTTTTTTGACGAGGTTGTAGCAATCAGGTTGACAGAGAGAAACATAGTATACTTGTTTCTATTTTTTCTTTTCTTTTTTTTGAGAAAGGAAGCAAAATTCTACATAATTTCTCTTTTTATTATATTATTTAATTTATCATCAGTATAGTTCAGTGCTTTATTATACAACGTCAAAAAATAATTTTGTGGTCTCGAAAGTCTTAATTAATTATGCTCGAGATAATATCAAAGAAAGCTGTAATAGAGTAAGAAACAAACAGGATGCATAACATGATTATGTCAAAAACAGCAGAGAGAGAGAGAGTATCCATAATTTAACTTGTGGAAGACAAAGAAAAATCAATTGATTGTGAGGGAATTATTCAGAGAGTTGTGCGTGACTTTAATAGTAAAAGGCAGCTATTTAAATATTTAAACGTGTGACAAATAATATTTGTAGTAAAGCGGATTTGCTTTGTAATGATTTCTGCCAGCTTTGACTATACCTATGAAGTATATTATTATTTACGATTCTTGCGTTAAATCCCAGCGCCTATAATCTCGTGTTTTTTTTTTAAAAAAAAAGGAAAATAATCTTTACATTGATTTTTTTATTCACTCAAGACGGATTTTCAAACCGCCCTGTAGTATTTGACATATTCTTTTTACAAAACTGGAAGTATAATAAGAATTTTCTTAATGCTATGCTAATTTTAATTTCACATGATTATATTTGTATTAATGGTTGTTGTAAAAGTAAAAAAAAGAAATGAGAGAGAAAAGTTCCCTTTAATTAAACCAGTGAAAGAGTTTAACGTCTTATAAAAGTCCTTGTTGTTGTATAGGGCTATCAGCAAGATCTTGGTATTTTTAATTGTATTATCTTTTGTGTGCAAATACTGTTTTTTTCTTTTCTTTTTGGAAAAAGACGGATCTGTTGTAATATTTTGTAATGATTCTAATTATTCATCTGACATATTATGATCATCATAATATGATATATTCAAAATGTTGTAGTATAACAATATAAATAATGTAACTACTTTGTAATACGAAATTATACCGCACACACTTGGCAGTCTTAGCTTATATACAAAATTTGTTGTCAACTGTAGAGACAGAGAATGCACTATATGATGAAATAGAGACCAGGAGAGATGACAAGCTAAATAATATAATCCACGTATTCCAAAAAACAGAATGAAATACATATATAAAAAATAACATACATTATATATTATTATTAATGTCATAACAAGCTTTGTCGTCAGTTATAATATAAAAAAATATTATACTAGATCATATAATATATTAGGTTATATTATGAATTTAGTTATGATGAATTGAGATAGTCGTGCTATTGTCAAAATTAAGTGTGCGTCAAATAAAGGCGTCATGTATTACCTTAACATTATTATTGTAATACTGCATATTATTCGTATATATTACATTATATTTAAAAAAAATATAATTGACTGTCTCGTCCGTGTCAGTTCAAATAAAAAAAAATGATTATTTACAGGCGCTATTTAGAGGGATCATTATAAATATTTATAGTGAAAAATATTATAATATTTGTGGACAAGTTGTTGAGACTGTACATACACAAGCAACATATAAAAATAAATGTACCTATATATTTGTTATTTTGAGTCAAAACAAGGTGGTGTTTCATCATGATGGCTTGTGTATGGAGGTCTCAAGAAAAACAGAAAAATATCAATAATTTTAAAAGACCGGTAAATAAGAAAAGAATAAATAAAGTTTCTTTTGACTTTAAACACTAAAAATTACTAATGCCAAATCCTGGTGATTCGTGTGATGTGAACTGTCATTTATGCATTTCCTTTCTATTGGCTAAACCGGCTACTTTTATTTTATTTTATTCATTTGATAGATGCAATGGGGAGAGCTCTGAAATAATTGTCCATGTCCGTAAGTGGAATTACTAGTCACGAGAATTCTTTTGATCGCCATCATTAGATGCAGTGCATCTGATGCACTAAGGTGAGTTTTAATGTGGTGAAAGTTTATAGTGAAAATGATGCAAATTTTGGAAAATTAATTGAAATGAGACATGAGGGCTATGTAGTAATCATTATGAATTTTTTTTTATTTCTGTTCACCATTCCATGTCATTCATATTTTATCAATATCATACCTCAGGTATCGATAGTTTTTTTTCTGTGTGTAGGCCCGCTTGGCGAATCGTTATATATATATATTATAATATTAAATACAACACTATTTTTTTTATAATAAAATTAAGTAGAATACTGGAGGGGTTTGGTTTTTTAACACTTGTTTTCACTGACTTGGCGACATTATTTCTGACATTACAAGTATTTAATCAGTTGTAATAATAACAATAAGTTTTTGTCAATTTCATGTGTCATGTCAAGAGTAAAATGTAGTACAGACATAAAATTAAGCCTAGAAGATATTAATTAAAATGAAAATAATAATCTAAATATATATTAACACAAAATCAGACTGTGTATGATTATTTCATGTGTTCAAGTATTGGTTGACAGCAAAAAAAATTAATTGACTCTATCCAAACTTATTTTCTCCCCCACCCTCATGGTGGCCTTATTTTCACTGTGAAAATGTCACAGTAGTTTTAGGGGCAATAAATATGATCAAGTTTCATTTTTCACATATTTGTATCGTATTACAGTGTCATCATACACTCGAGGGAAAGCGCGTAAGGTAAGTATATTAAATTTATATATATATTTAATATATCATCAAGATAACAGGGAATAAATTACCATCATAATATTGATAAACATGTAATTGTATAGTCATTCCACACAAACACACAATATATTTTCTATAAATTAAATATTCTCTAGTACACCACACACTTTTGATGTGTAAAGTTTTCTTTCTTTCTTAAATCTGTTTTTAATTTGATACACGAGTTTGTTTTTTATTCCTCTTTCTCCCATCTCCCCCTTTTGTATACATTGGTTAAACTATGTTTAATATTTTTTTGTATTTATTAATAGATAGTAAGAAACGACTAAATATCTTGTTCATCTTTATTTTCTTGGCTACATTTTTTTCACTTTCTCTTTCTTTATACGGGGGTCATGGATTCGTCATATGTCATGACAAGAGCACCAATATAAAAGTGGAAAAAGAACTTCTATAATTATATTTTTATACTCCTACCGACAAGGCGTCATACAGTAATAATAATCGACGAATATGGGAACATCATCATCATAGTGTGTTGTATGTTATAATATGTATATTATATGTATGAATTGAAAAAACATTTGAAAATATTTTACTTTCTCTTTTTTTTCTTGGTCTATTATAGTTTCCTTTTTCTTCATTTAAGAGTCAAAAACGTCAACTAGATTTTAAAGTAATTATCTACAGTCACTTATACTTCAACATCATATTATCAAAGACTTTTTCATTATTTTTTTTTGTAAACATCAAACCCATGCATTTACTCAACAAGCATACAGCTTAGAATGAACTTTCTCTTTTTTTGTAAGGAGAAAGAGATAGAGAGAAAGATATGAAAGTTGGATATGCAGTGTGAGGATTACAAATATTTTTTGTTTTGTTTAACCACAATGCATTTTTATGAATCATAATATTTTATGATTTCATCAAACGGTCCTTTTTTGACCTACAATTTACATAACATTTAAAGCATAGGGCTCTACCATAAATAGCTATATTTTGTATACTAAGTGGAAGTATAGTGACGGAGATTTTTTCTTTGTGATTCTTGTTGTGCAGCACCAATAAAAGTTTTTCTTTTAGCAACTTGAGGAAATAGCCGTTGAAAAACAAGAAAAAAACATTTGGATAATCTAGTGATCATCACATGGATTGTGTAGCACAATTTGTGTTTACATTAAAAATCATAATAATTATTTGGAGACTTATTTTGTACTCCTGTAAATTGACAGATGAGGATAAATTGTTTTTGTGCAAAATAATAAAAAAAAAGTCTTTACATTATTTTGTCTCATGCAAACTCGTCATAAATACTTTCTCTACTTTCTTTAGCATTTAAACAATTTGAAGCAGTATATGAGTAACACTGCTGCATTAATTAGTGACTAAATGGTCTCAGACCAGCTTTAGTAGTATAGTACCAATTGGTTGTACCTTTTGTTTTTTCATTTACTAATTTTTTTTTCAACATTTCAATTAGTGAAAGATATTATTTATACAACAATTCGTACACCTGTTAATAGTATACTACAATTTTAATTAACTCTATAAATTCTATTACATAATATTTGAGGACACAATAGAGTTTCTCTACAGACATACTAAAAGTAAATTTTTAGCATTTCTTTTGTTCGTTCATTGCAATTTGTGGCATTGATCGACCTTTCTCTTTGAGTATAATGGATTTTTAATAACTATCTTAAAATAAGATCAGATTCTCACTTGATCACTTGCTCCAGGTTTATTTTTTAATGATGAAAGCCAAATATATATATGTATGTGTACATATATATACAGAAAAACAAAAACAACAACACTCGTTTCAATTTCTCTATATCTTTTCATTTTTTTATCTATTAATAATATTTCTTTAAAATATTGTATTTCAAAAATAGTCCGCAGGATATTACTTGTACAATGTATAGTAATTAATAAATATTTTAGCTTCTTATAATTAAATTATTCACATTTTTGTATTACATCCAGTAAGTTTTTGTTTTTTTTCATAAGTACAATGTCAATTGACTTTCTCTTTCTTGTAAAACTTTGACACAACAAAAAAAATAAACAAACAAATGTAAGATCCGAATGGTGAGGCCATTTAAATTACTTTGTAAAATACTATTGTAAAATATTACTAATTAAACTATTTTTTTGTTTTTATTGTGGCCGTACAAAAAATTAGAAATCATAAATTTATGTGAGGGGCCTATTACAGATAAGTCTTGATTCTTTTTTTTCTGCTTTCTTTTTTTTGTCAGGTTTTTAAAAAAATTCCAGTCACAATTTGATGTATACATGAGAGTTGGGAGAAGAGTAATACTAAAAATTTTAGACCATTTTTTAAAACGATATTAAAAAGTAAATCACAAATAAAATTGAAATACTTTTGTGTATTGTGTATATACTAATTTAATATATGTTACATGTAGAGAGAGAGAGAGAGCTCATTGTGAGGCAAAATATATTACATCTTTAATAATTATTTTTTACTTAAATATTACTTATGTGAACACACACTCTTTCCTATATATCAACTCTTTTTTTAAAATTAATATATAACTCGTTCACGTGAGTAAACTTTTTAACAATTTAATTGCATTGTGATTTTATCTTCCGCAACTTTTTAATTTTTTTAGGTAGTTCTTGTATTTAATGTACAATTAGGACCAAAAACAGTAACATATCACTTTGTCAATTTTTTTGAGAATCTGTATTGTATAATTTACCTAATGTAATAGGTAAAGTAAGATATATATTTTTTTGTTTAAACTTGTGAATAAGCCTGCCCATAATATATATGTTATATAGCAGAAGATATAATTAATAATAAAATGTTTATTAGTCAAATATTTATGCAAATATCAAATACTTTTTTTTATATCTGTAATGTCTTAAATTACGAATGATTGATTGTTGATAATGAATTGAATACTCATGTATCGTATCACAGTCTTTAGACTAGAAACATCATTGGCCAGCTCTGATGAATCTGGTTCATATTACAATTAATTATAAACATTTTGATTTTACAAGCTAACGCGTTTTTTTCCTTTTTTTTCATTCTGAGAAACATATATAATATGTAATAATTAATTAATATATTTAAGAGAAAGTATTATTTTTTAACTTTTTTGTGACAACCCCTTTCCCTAATATATAATTTATATTTATCTAACATCTATTTATTTTGTTTTATTCTACATTTATGTAAATTACATAAATAATAATATTATTTTCCCCCATTTTTTGTTTTGTTTTATAGGTAGGTAGGTTTTTAAGTAAATTGTGTGTATCAAAATTAACATTGCCAACAGTATTAAACAATTCCTTGCTGTTATGTACGTTCAACGCAAGTGAGTAAAAGTTAACTATAATTATTTATTATGTACAGTTGAACTGTCTTCTTTTTTTAGAAGGATTAAATGTAGAGACCTTTTTTTCATTGTTGTCGTCTTCAACAACTTTTTTTATAAACATTTTGCCTAACAGTTAATTAGTCACTATAAAATGGCCTTTTTCTTTTCTATATGACCTGACGAGATGAATGTTTTTTATTTGCTTGACATTGACAAGTTACAATAAATTGTAATTTTTTTTTGTTTCAATTAATAAACCTCTGCCCCTACAATGAGATGTCAACATGATAAATGCTCTTTTTTTAATTAGATATTTAAAAGAAAAGACTTTTAACTTTTTGTGTGTTAGTTTTGTTGTGTTGGATTTGTTTCATTAGGAATATGGACGTGAGTGTGATAAATTTTGGGGAATATTGATAATTAATTAAGGTTCTTGTTTCTTTTTTTTGTCATGAGTATATTTTCCATTCTAAAATTCTAAAATTAAAAAATTATGCTTTCACCTGTTGTCTAATTATTGTAAGGATATGATCAAGTTTGATAGAGAATTAAACATGTCAACCGTAAAACATGTTTTTAAATGGATTTTTGATAACGGTCATTTCATTTGTAATAATTATTTTAGAGTTACTTAAATAATGATTTTGTGCATTATCATTTGTCAATAATTTTGTATGTTTACATTATACGCGTATAGAGGAAGAAAGTTTTGTTTTTTTTGTAAAATTTTATGATTTCCACATTCTAAATCTACGAAGAGAAACTTTTTTGAGACGAGCCACAGTGGCCTTGAAGTCACCATCTGTTTGTTCATCATCAGATAAAGTTTCACCTTCAGAATGGGCTGTACGTCTTGGTCTCGTTTTACGAGGTCTTGTCATTTGTGAGGATGAGTCATGAAGACTGAGAGCATGCCTTTCAGTTAAATATTGCCTTGCTTTCTCTCGTTGTTTAGTATTACCATTTTTATGAAGTTTTAATTTTGTCAGTCGAGCCAATGTTGAAGCTCGTATTCCTTTACTTTGTTTAGGCTTGTCTGATGTACTTGAATGTGGAGTACTTGAACTTGGAGTACCTCCATACATTGAATGGGCTTGTTTCCTTTCTCTTAGGACAAATCTGTTAATTATAATTAAAAATTTAATTTAAAATTTACAATTATTCTCTCAACTCTTGCTCATTAAATTTCCACTCACCTTCCAACAGTATTCCATTTTAGTTGAACTTCATAAATATTTTCATTATCATCTAGAATCCGATTGGTCGCCCGTAGAGTTGATTTTTTTCTGAATGACCCAGCCGCCTCTGAATTGCTACCCACTCCAGATGATGCTACCATGGGCTCTAGCTCTTCAACCAAGACAAATTTTGCTGGATCTTCCAGTCGACGAGCCTTGACGAAGGCTTGTGCTATTATGTCTTGAGCAGTACTTTTTACGGGGACCTTTATAAAAATAAAAAGCCATTTATATGAAATGGTCTGTGCCGTGGACAATTTTTAAAAATTAATTAAATTAATTAATTTAATAATTACTTTGAGAATCGCGTAGGGTATTTCAGGTGAGACATTGTGCACACAGACAAGGAAATTATCGTCATCCCCCCATTGTTTGTAGTCATCCTCTCTATTTTTATCTCGTCCACCATCCGTATTAAAACGACCACCTCTTGCAGAGATGGATGACAACCAAGCTCGACTACTTGGATCATTTCCAGTTCGTTTCAAAATAAATTTACCATCCCCTTTCCATTGTGATTGAGACTGGAGAGGTTTTTCCATTGGATCTAAAACTCTTTGAGTTGGAGGTAAATCTTTTTCTTTGGAGTCCCAACCTCTGGCTACTTCCTCAATGAGAACATATTCTCGTGCTGACTCAGCAGTCCGTCCACTCTTTTGTAAAGCATTATTGATCACTTCAGATGCTGTCGTGTCTTGAGTTACTTTTAATATTGTGTAAGGTTCATCAGCCACTACTCCATACACTACGAGGAAAAACATTCGACGTTTTAATGGTACAGTCGACTTGACTGGTATTTGGCCCATGAAAGGTGACCCTGTTGAAAATTTACACAAAAAAGTAGTGTAGAGACTTTATTAAATTTAATTGACTTAAATTTAAAATTTATTACCTTCTAATTGTGGAATAGTAGCTCTGAATGAGTCATCTTTAGATAGAATTTTTTGACCATTTTGTAAATTAACTTCTTCCCCTTCTTCTTCAAGTCGAGAGCAAATGAAGAGAGTACTGACAGGAAGGGGTTGATTATGAATATTTCGGAGTCTTAAATGTCGATAGCCTTGTCGAAGACTTTTGAGGGGAATGACCCTTTGGGACAAAGTATGACCACTCCCACTCCCCCCACTACCACCATCCAGGACAGTAAAACGGAGAAAGGCTGAAATAAGAATAAAGACATGATTATGATACACGTTTAAATTGTTTTAAAAATTCTTGAATTTTGTTAATTTAGCTACTTTAGTAGTGTCGTTTAGTGTGTGTACTTACCCAAGTCACGAAATTGTATAGAAAAACTGAGGGTTTCAGACCAAATTGGATTGAGAGCATTTCGACTAATGATTCGAGTTTTTTGTTTGGCACAGTCTACAGGAATCCCTATAACTTCAACTTCAACTTGAGGACTAGCTTGATAATTTGAAGGGGATAAGAATTGGCCCGAAACAATTGTTAAATGTAAGTTCACAGTGTGTAGGCCATCAAATTCTTTCTCAAGAGGATTAAATCTTCGGTACATTACATGATTTCGATCCCACATTACTGGGGGTTTTAAAACATAACCACAACGACCATTTTGTTCAAACATGGCTGCATTCATATGTAATGCTGCGTCTTCTGTTTGATAATTTAAAGCCACCTACAAAAATTATATGAAATATTTATTTTATAAATTCCTTAGAAAATTTCTAAATTTTGAAGCCTTAAATTGTTAACTTACACATTGAACACCAAAACTCCAAAAAATTAATGGATTAAAATTTGAAGAGTCAATTCGCATCCCAGCTGGATAGGCTCGTATTAATTGAGTTTCTGTATGAGCTAAAACTTGTAGGGGTTGTTTACGACATAATTTTTTTGCAGCATTTTCATTAATTGAACAACATTGATAGACTGGATGATTACTAATAACTCGTCGAGGATGTCCATGATCTGTTGTTGTTGTTGACATGGATGAAGAGGTTGGGGTCACAGGGAGACTTGTTGGAGTTGGTTGATTTGCAGCTGGTAGAATACTCTTTTTTTGTAATATTTTATTTCGAACAGAACTAAACCAAAAAAAATAAACAAAAATAATTACAAAATAGTCTCAAAAAAATATTTTATATCATGTTCAATAAATAAATAAAAAACTGACCTGCTAGGACTAAGAGTATTGAGACCACGAAATTTAATAGCTTGAATATAAATGACCAAATCAGAAAGCTCACGGGCAATTTGGCTACTTTGTTTCTTGGCCTTTGGTACAGAGTCCTCAAGTTCTACAATCCAATCCCCTTGTTCAGTTTGATATTGACTTGAAATTACGGGTGCTATTGTTCCACCACCTCCTGGTGTTCCACCCGGACGTTTGGCACTCAATTTTAATGAAGACTCTTGACTCGTTAGTGAGTCTGTTCGAGGTGTTATTGGTAGAGCCTGTTCTGAGGCTTGTCTTGACACAACTAGTCTCTCTACAAGAGTTAAATAAATATTAATTTGTGCATTAATTTTCAATATTGACATTCCTACTGATTAAAAGAGCACATTTTTTTATTTTAATAAATTAAATTAATTACCATCAGGAATAATTTCATCCTCAACTTCATAATCAGACTCAACATCATCATCAGAATACTCATCATTAATAGAACCTCCACTCACATTACTCACAATACTATTAGTTCGACCTGACTGAGGTCGACTTCCAGATCGATTACGAACATGCGGAATGGCCGTTTGGGCTGAGGAGGACGGATGAGCTGGAGGATTGGGAATAATTTCTGCATGAAATTTTTTATTTTTTATTAAAATTCTATTCTTCAATTGGGCTGGTGAAGGTAAACAAGGATCATCAGTGAAATCAACATCAAATAAAAATCTTGAGACTAATTTCTCTCCAAATACTGTCTGAAATGTCATGGCCATTCTTGCTTGTTGTTGAAGTGAGCAATGATTCTCAATAGAGAGGATGACTGGGTAGGATGAAGCCAGGAAAGCACTTTTATTAATTGCGTCCACCACTTGACGAAATGGAATTTTTGTGGTGAAAGTGTGCCCATGATAAATTACTAGAGAAAGAGAAAAAATGCATTAATTAAATTATTAATTAAAAAATATAGAATTTATTAATTAAATATTTAAAACTCACCTGGATCTCCATCATCTCCATCCTATTAAATTTAATTGAAATAATTCAATAAAAAAATTATTTTCAGTATTTCAACCTAATTTATAAAATTTTGTGTAATTTACTTACCCAACAATCCAACTCGACACAACGACAACCAGTAAGCAAAACTTGACTGTACAATTCAACTGAAGATTCTCCCTTAAGTTGATGGCCAGTTAAATAAGTATTGTGAGAAGCACCAATATAGTAATGGGCAAATGGATGATCCAATTCAGACTCTTGAGGAACAATTCGTTCACTCACAAAAGCCAAATTACTTCCTGACATCATGTAACGAGCGAAGCCTTCAAATGATATACAGTGTTGTGATTTCAAATAATTATCCGGTTCAAAATACTAGAGAGAGAGGGAGGAAAAAGATTTTTAATTATTCAAATGTCATGAATAATTTATATTATTTTAGAAAATTTTGCAAGCTTTTGAAAAAAAGGAAAAACTTTTCCCTTGTAATTATCATACGCATAAAAAAATTACCTCAATCATGACTTTTACTTCACTCTCAAGCTTTCTCTCCCCTTGCTGTGTCTTCAAAAATGTTTGAAATGCTGACGCTGTCAAAACTCGACTTCTTGATGTCTCAACCCCAGCTCCATTCTGTACTATACTGGCACTAGCAATGGCATCATAGATAAATTTACTTTCCGGTTTACTGCTCACTGTTCCCCCTGAAGCCGAACTTGTCTTTCCTGTATGTCTTGGTGTGGCTCCTATGAATGAGATAATTATTTTTAATTTAATGTATGCAATTTGTAAACATTATTTTTTAACACAAAATTTATTGTACCAGCTGATGACGAATGACTCCGTTCTGGTGAGTCTGGTTGAGATGAGTCATTCCCACAGTCCCGTACTGTTGAAATGGAGTCAAAGAGATCACGCAAATCTTTACGAGATCGAAGGCTGTGTACACACATTCAAAATAAAATAATCATTTTTATCCATTTTTTACGTGTACAGCTAATAAGATGAGTAAGACAAAGAAATTAATTAATTTTCAAAGTCAATCCTGGATTTGAACATGACTTACCTAAAGGCTTGAAATAAAGCAACAAAATTGGGAAAAGAAAGTCTTGTTTCATGAGTTAGAGCTGAGACGCGTGCCTGTGGGGAGGATGATCCTTCCATGATGGGACTAGGTAACATTGATATGGCACTCTTGATTCTAGTAAGAGATTGAGGATGATGATGAGTTGGAGTTGGTGGTGTTGAACTTTCTGGCATTTCTGTCTTTGGCCGTGTAGCTGGACTAGGGGGTCTATGACCTATATCTGTGCTGGATTCTGTTCTGTCAGCTCCTTTTATAAATGACTCCTACAAAAAATTACAAATTAACCACGTTAACAAATAATTAGTCATTTCCTTTATTTTTTAAACTACAAATAAAAAATTACTTTAAATACCTTAATCATATGAATATTTGCTAAAGATCTCTTCTTTCGAAATTTAACAGAGGCCGTTCGACGAAATGGTGGGGTGTCCGGTACATTTTGAGCTGAAGCATTGGAAGACCATCTTCGACCACCAAATACCTAAAAAAAGAAATATTTTTAAAAATTTTGTTTTTTTAAAAACAAAGATACTCTTTGAATTATTTAGTAGTCAAAAATAACTTACTCTTATTGAATCTGCCATTGTGGGAGAAAGACATTTACCCTCTTCAAAATACAATTGTAAATGCTGTTCTTTGAGCCAAAAAAGTCGTCGGTCAGGTTTCCCAATTACTCTTCTTAAAGATTTTACAACCGCCCTTAAACCTGAAAAAATGACGTAAAATTTTAATTTTCTTTTTCTAATTTTGGGAAAATTTACATAAAGATCGCCATTTAATTTTCTTACCCGTTAACCAAACAGAAGATAAACGTGGGGGAAAGACAAAGACCGTACTCCGATTATCACTGAGGACTACTCCATAGACCAAGGAAATACAAGTTTCTGCCACTGACCATGATTCCATTGAAAATCTGCAACAAAATAAATTTAAATTAATTATAATTAACTAATAAAAATTTTATTGTCAAAAATAAAAATCTGTACCTTTTCATAGCTGCTGTAATGTCAACTTCCCTACTCCCCGCTTCAACTTCTTTGACACCATTAAGGTCAATGTAACCCTCTTCAATGCCAATACCAGCCACATCTGGAATTCCCCCCAAACCAACAGTCCCACCACCCCCACCAGCTCCAGCACCACTACTCCCATAACCTCCCGCATACTTGAGAACCAAACCAGGTAGGACAGGAATAAGTTCGGGGTCAACATTGAGCAAAAAATCAGGTTGAGTATGAGAGAATCTCAACGAGCTCCAAACAGGTTTACTCCAGGTAATCGTTCCACAAGACCGTTCCAATTTAATCCACACAAAGGCCGCCCGTCCCTCTGAATCAATGTGTAAGGCCGTAGAGCCATGATGAAGTACTTGAAGAATGTGTAGATCAATTGAATTTCTTGTATTGTCCAATGGAATGAATGAAACTGCATGATCATGACTCAATGATTGTACAGGATGATAGATACTTGTTGTATTGGCTACTTCATCTGTCAAATCCACACTCCCAGCCAGTAAATCATCACCAGTATCCGAATCCTCTTCGTCCAGGGTGAATCCAGCTCTTTCAATACTTGATGTATGAATACTGGAAATATTTTGTAAATATTATTAAATAAAATTCAAAAATATTTCCAAGAAATTTATTTTAATGTTTTGTGACTCACCTTAGTCTATCAGAATGGAGGAAAGCATTTCTTTGTTGTCTTTTTATATGATGTTGATGAACAAAAGTGATTTTTTCAAGAATTGTTTGCACCTTTCGTAATTTGTTCATGTTAAGCAGACCTCCAGGGCCAATTTTTGTACAGAATTCATCCTCTCCCTCTGCGTCTGACAAAATCTGTCAACAAAATTTATTTATTGACATTTATGAATCATTTCTTTTCACTTCTATTTTCAAAATAGAAAATTCCTTAAGCTCTAGCTCGTGTACGAGTACCACACAACCCACATAATATAAATATATGGCCTCCCTATACAAACCCACATTTTCTCCATTCTCAAAAAAGAGATTGTTTTTATACACGTGGATAATAGCTCCTATTTTAGCTCATGGTACTCGTACTCGTACTACATCAAAAAAGGTAAAAAGGCTCATTAGCTTTGATGTCATCAAAGTGCACCACTACACTCTACAATTTCTTAGTATTTTGCCTATTTCATAATTCTCTACTTCTGTGTACACACGTTTTTTACCCCACAATCTCGTCTAGTCCATTTTCTTGGAAACTTGATTGCCTATATTTTTAGCCTACCCCTGACATTTTCAAGAAAATCTAAAATCGGTCAACAATATTTTTTTTCTAAAAATATAATCATTTTCAACTTGAACTTAAGAGAAAGTGAAAGTGCTGACCCTCCATTTTTAGAACGTGGACTGAAAAAAAAGTCTCAAAAAATATTTTCTTCCTACAAATTTTATATACACTCCATCTCCATGAAAATAATGATTAAAATACTTTCACTGTAAAAATAATGCTATCTAAGCATAAACATAAAAAACTAGCCATATTATCTATGTGTGGGTGCTGGCTGCCCTACAACAGTTCGTAGACCCCTGAAGTATACATTTTAGAACGTAAACAAAAATCCTTTCGAATTTTGACCATGTGTGTGTCTATCTACATATGTATGGGGCATTACAAAGTATTTTTGCGTGACTTTGAAAATGTAGATTGAAATATCTTGTTGAACTGGATAAGTTTGCAACGAACCAAGAAATAAAACATGGTCAAAAAAAACTATGTGTGTCAAGCCTACATCTATTTCTACACAAAAAGTTATATTTGGTTGTGAGGCTATATCATTTCATAAAAAAGATACCAATGGCCCTCTTCCCAAAACTATTAAATCCCCTAGAGAATTGCCTAATCTTTTCATACTCTCTCTCTCTCTAGACATTATACTAGTCCCTATCTACTAATAGTAATGTGTAGTATATTAGTCATGTACTTTCACTTGAAAATCCATGAAATGGGGGAGAAATGTCATTATATGTGTACACTGTACAGATATTGTTAGAATATGAAAGGGAGAGTTATAATATGATGAAAATCCATGGCTAAAAGTGAATACGAGGATAACTTTGTTCTAAAAAGACAGGAGAGACAATAAGCTGATTGAAAAGAGCGAGACAATGTAAGTGAAATCCTCTAATGAGAAATAGCAGGGGCTAATTAAAAGGTTTTTGAGTTATTTAGACTAAAATACATTCTGTACATTGAAGACTATTTTTTTACTTCCCCTGCCATAAGCATTACAAGTATTAGAACCACTCTTAAAAAAAGGACAACAAAAGCAACTCACTTGGACTTGTTGTTGCTCTGGGAGAGAGGAGACAACAACGAGGGATGGAGTACTCAGAACAGTTCGAAGCTCTTTAAGGTATGCTCCAAAGAATGGAACGACTGGGCAAGTTGGGATTTTCAAGGATCGTTGCAAAGCTGCATCATACTCGGGAGCACTCCACTGGAAATCACCACTCCCTTCTCCTTTCTCACTTTCCAGAGGGACTTTCTCACCCAATAAAGCTTGCTCAAGGGCTCTGTTCAAAAAATAAAAAAACACGTCTCATCAAATAAAATATATATCCAAACTGTATTATTTTCTCCATGTATGTAATCCCCATTGGGGAATGAATGGAGTGCATGCCATGTGATTTGTGTCTTACATGTACCTTATGTATTTTTATCAACCTTTTTTTATAGGTCAGGATAAATAAGAGACATGAATGGAGAAATGAACTCTATCGCCTACACTACCTGACTTGTAAGATATGAGAAATCAAGGATAAAAGAGAGAAAAAAGTTACACACAAGAACGTAATTGAGAGAAGGGGAAAGTCAAGAGCTGGAGATGAAGGCTATTAGTGCTTTTTCTAGTATCTCTAGTCTAGTGTGGGAGACGCAGAGAAAGAAGGAAAAAAAACGACTGGATTTCCAATTAAACTTGGAATGGGGGGAGACTAAAAGGAAATTCTAAAAACGACATTTTAATTGTACTATATTGATTCTAGGTGTGGTGGGTAGGGGGTCCTATCCAAAATACGGAACATTTTTTGGATTAAATATTTTTGATTACATGAAATAATATTGTATTCCTTACTTGGGAGAATGATTAACATGTCATGAATCATGAAGGAAATAAGTGAAAAATATTTATGGTTTTACGAGGGACTCTATTAAAACTAAATTGAACGAAATTCATATTTTCTTGTGAAAACTAAAAGGGGATTATTATACTCTGTTCAGTGAATTGTTTTTGACTCAAGAATTTTTCATATTAAAAGTCAATTTAATATTTTTTGCTATCTACTTACATCAAAGTGGGCACCACGTCATCTTTTTCGTGAAGAGACAACCAGAAGGGTTTCAATTTTGTTGACCTGAATCACAACAATGAAAGGGCAAATTTAGTTGAATTATTTTCAACCCCCGCATTTTCTTTCTCTTTATTTAAATTTCAAAATTAGATTAAATAGTCTTATAAATATCTTACGTTTAATTACAATTAAAGCTCTTTGTTAAAATTATATATATTTAGCTATGATGTCTTTTCTATTTACAACCGTTATACATTATAGAAAAAAAACATTAATGTACTATCACCGACATAAACTTTTTTATTTTAAATATTAGTTATTATCATATAAATAGTACAAATTAATGAATATTTTAACACTTTGTGTGTTTATTTTGAGTTTGTAGTCTTAAAATTTTGCAATGAAGTCTTGAGAGTTATCATTAGCTTGTGTTTTATAGTCCATTTTTATAGATGATCCTTGTATGCAATGTTGAAGTCTTGATCAAAGAAATTTTGAATTTTTTTCATAATTCAGTCAATAAATTTTTTTTTTTTTGAATTTTTTGTCTGTCCCTGGTTCCTTGGAATTTGATTGTAGATTGTGAGCTGCCTTTAAACAAGCGTTTTTTTCGGCCTACAACCCATGAAAACTGCTGGAAGCCGAACGAAACCCCTGTTTCTCTAGCACTCATTACATAAGAACCATTTCTCAATTAATCAAATTGAATTTGAAATTTTGAACTGAAATCTTGATTGGGGGGGGGGGGTCAATATAACCCAAACTTGAAATCAAATAAATTTCCCCTAAAGCCCGTTCAATTCTGGTCACACAACCCGACCCATCCCTACGTTTGCCCCATGCAAAAATTCGTACATAAACTTGACAGATAGATACGTACATTAAATATTACAAATTTATATAATTTACTAAATAAATACGGCTACAATTACAATATCTTGTCTTAAATAAAATTAACAGAACTAAACAACCCCATTAACCATCTCCTTATATTGATCTTACTGATAACAAAATCCCAAAACTGACGTCAGTCCTTATTAGTTAGAGTGTACAAAAAGACAAAAGGGAGAAAGGGAACAAGGAAGATGGAGGGTTTTTGGTGAAAGTGAAAGGGAAAGCATAGAAAAAAAGAAAGTTAAAAGCACTCACTTCAATCCAGCAATAATTTCTACAGCGGTTCCAAAGGCACCCAAGTTCCAAGCGGTACGGGCCACCCGAAGCAAACATGACAGCATGGCTTTCCTCTCTTCATGACTTGGTGGTGAAACCAACAAGTGCGTTATCCAAGAGCTGATCTGTGCTCAACGAAAATCAAATTACGAATATAATACATGAGTTAGTACAAGAGAGAAAACTATGGTAAGATGAGATGAATCAAAATTGTGACGGTAATTCACTCTTGTTGTCTATACCTATATATATATATATATGTACTAAATTCAGTGTAGGTAAAACCAAGGAGAAAATATGATTGGTAGTTTCAAAATATCAAAATACAATGTAATTATTCTTCCTCTTCAAGTCCAATGGGTAAGGATAGGGCATGGCTAAGACAATAATGTAGACACAAAATTCAATTATTTAGTCCCACTCCCCATAGGCTCCTCAGAGGCATCATTATATGTCAAATTGTAATTCAAGAAACTTGGACTGGAGAAAGGTAGGAAACTTGATGTAGGTATCATTAGCAACAAATATCCCTCCTTACTCTCTTCAAAGCCTTCCCTGATCCTACCCTCACTTTCTCCACAATAAAAACGCTGCATAATATTTTATAACAAAAAAGATAGACTCTCTATTCTTCTATAGTACAGAGAGGCGCACATGATAGTAATCATTATTATTATCGATAAAATTAAATTAGTATCTAGTGTACACACAAACACTGTGGGGGAGACTGTAGTTAGTCAAGTACGAGAGCAAGAGCAAAAAATTTTTTTTACCTCGTTGAAGCGATCAATAAGAGCATCGATTCCCAATTGATTTTGAGCTGGATCAGTACAATTTTCATTTATCCCTAGATCCATCGTCACATGACGTAAGTACTCCAATGGAGCCACCTATTCATCAAAATTAAAGAAATTGTATTAAAATAAAATACTTTCTTTTTTTACTTTCTCTCTCTCATATTTAACAAGCTTTAAAATGGCGAGTGACTGTAATATAAATCTTAGTAAAATGGTTTTTGGGGAGGAAAAAATTTATTAAAATTTATTTTACTCACAAACTCTACAATTTTTCCAATGAAAAATATACGTGAGAAATAAAACAAAACCAATTTTGGTTGTCGAGAGAGAGAGAGAGAGAGAGAGAGAGAGAGAAAAGTATTCTTAGAATTAGTGTGTTCATTTATATATATAAAGTATGTACATATATAGGAGACAGTGCGCTATGTGAACTTTCATCAGTTTAATGATAAAAAAACTTAGAAGGGCACATGTGTGTACATACACAAACACAACAGATACATATGTGGGCTTTTAGCTTCAATTACCTGACAAAAGAGCTGACTCTCTGCTTCGGCTAGAGCTAAAGCAACTTCTTCCGGAAAATGAAGAACTTTCTCCAGTTGTTCCAATTCCGGACTCACTGTTGATCGCATCTTCCATCTCCGTTTTTGAGAATCTACAGACAAAAAGAGAGGGAAAAAAATCAGCCATTTCTTTAAAAGGGAAGTCAATGTGATTAAAAAAAGGAGTAAATAACAAAAAAAATTGTGGTTCAAAAGAAAAATTAAATAGAAATTTTTAATTTAATTATCTCTTTGTTCCCTCAAGAAATCTGTATTTGTACTGTAAATCCCAAATTAAAAATAAAAAAATCAAAACTCACCCAAGTCAGTAGAATTATGAGGACGTTGAAAAGCAAAGTCTTCCAAAAAATGTGCATCCATTTCTCTCAAAAGAGCCCATAAAGCCCGTCCTGCCTCACGTAGTCCACCAACAGTCCCTAAATGTCCACAAGAAGATCCACTTCCAACTGGTGGAACTAAAAGTGTCCACCTTGTTCCACGAAATTCTAGAATGAGCCGGTCATGATTTCTCCCACCACCAGTCCTCCACTACAACATTATGAACATGCATAAATTTTTATTGTCCTTTTTTGTATCTCATTTGACTCAGTCATATTAAAATAAATATTGATTTTTATGGAGATATTTTTGTTTCCAATTCGAATTTCTACTCCACATTTATACGTACAAGTACTATGACGAGTCAAATTTAATTACAACCACTTAAACTAATGAATATCTCAAGTAAACATGGAGGAAGAAAGGGGCTAAGAAACTAAATTAAGGAATTGGGGGGATAGAGATGTAAACAAGAGAAGGAAGAATATTATATAAATTATGATTTTATACATCTATAAAGAATAAAACATGAGGAGGAACCTGAATCAGGTCGGATGTGATTTGAGATCTGGCGAGGACTTTTGTACGACAGTCTAATAAAATGATTTTTTCCGGCCCAATCCCCAACAACCTGGCAGCCTGTAAAAGAAGAAGAAAGACAAAAGCATATTATATATACGTATGTACATACGATGGAAAATGAATTGAAAGAGAGAGAGAGTTCTACAATTTCTAGAGTGTAGAAATTGTAGACGACTCGTCCCTTTTATAAGAGTCGAGAATGTAACAAAATGATAGGAAAGCAAATCACAATGACATTCTCTAGAGAACTAAATCCGTCTCCTATGATAGGAAAATGGTCATGCTACACGAACCTTTAACCAATGGAACGAGTATATAAAATTGTGGATGGAAAACTTTGTCAAAATTATATAGATCTAAAGTAACAAACACACTGTACATACTATTAAGAGTACAACTCACTGAAATGCCATGTCTGACATATTTGTAGGTATTCTCTACTTATATAATTTCTTATTTGTTTTTTTACCGCAAAATCTCTAAGCTACGCTGGTACAAGAGATAGAATGCATGGAATTGCTTGTGAGCATGATTTACTTATTATATCTCTATTATAGAAAATTATTCTTACGTATCTTCTCTCTCTCTCTCTCTCAATGTGAAATGTGAATGTCAATCTAACAAAATATATTTCTTTTCCCCTTTTCTCTACTATACAAATACAAAAAGACAAAAATGTATATGGCTTCTTACTGCAGATGTGTATACAGGGTGTAGCATAAGTTTTTTTTTGTTGTATTAATTTTAAATTTCAAGAGATACATTTTAGGTTATTAAATAATAAAATGAAAATTTCTTGTGAGTTGTGAGTTACAACTTGTGACTATACAGATAGTTGTTCAAAGGTTCAAAGAATAAAAAAAATCATCTTTGTGTCAAAAACTCAAACTCAAAAAACCTTTCTCTGACTTTTGACCCATTTCAATAAATTATGGCCCTGCCATACAATAGGTACAGTATGTACCTATGTAAGGCATACTGTGACATGTAGAGAGGATTAAATTTTGTAGAAAATGGAAACTTTCTCATAGAAATAGTTTTTTGTATATAATAAATAAATCATGATGATATAAGTAATTCATTTAAAGTAAACACCCTGTACATACACGTACATGTAAAATTCTTTATTTATATTATAAAAGAGAAACTTTTAGTAGGACGATGTGTATAAAGATATGGTTTAAATTTATTAAATCTTTTTTTTTCTCCTCTTTTATGTGTCCTTCAACACAGAAAAGAAGAATACTGTTGAGAGTTCAAGTCTATTATGAACCATCATCTGCATCTCATACTTTATTCTATAAGAAAATAAATTTGTAGAATGTACAGTGTGTTCCAAACCCCTGTGCATAAGGTTAGCTACATGTAGAAAAAGAAATCTTTTGTGCATTGTCATCTATAATATATTTATATACAAAAGCTATTAAAACTGAGTTGTGTCTTTCTCTTCCATTTTTTATAGACAATATTACAAGTTTTAGCCTTGCCCTCTAAAGTCTCCAAAATTGACCTGTCCCTTTTTCCTGTCACTGTAAGCTGCTCAACTTTTTTAAACAAATTGCTAATATTATTTTAATACTCTACATATATTTTTGTAATTTAAATATATAAAAATGAAAATATTCCTGAAAAAAACTAACCTACTAATTACTCTACAGTTTGTCATACTCGTACTGTGTAAAGTTATTTGTTTGCGTCTATTAAAATATGTCAAGATTATGTACATATTAGAATACTTAATTGTAGTAAAAATTCCTTCAATGACAAACATCCGGAGTTAACCTTATACATAACTATAAAAAAAAATAAGTTGAATAGTTAAACTTGGTTTGTGTGTGTGGGGCTGAAAAAATAGTAAAATTAACCTTTTCGTTTAATATCATAGTCGTAGTCATAAATCACAATGTCTCAATATTCTATGCATGTTACAGTCGTGTTTTCAAGATGAGTTACCGGCATTTGCTCTTCTTCTTCTCTATTTGTCTGTCTTATTATCTTTTAATATACATATATACGTCTTTATATTGACTCTAACAAGATATTGAAGGAGTCTAGTGTTTGTCTACATACATTTTATAATATATAAAACGTGTTCATATTTCACTCTACAAATCACACACACACTAAAGTTTACACTAGCAATGGCAACTTGCCCATAATAATATAGAAGAAAAAGATGATTTTTTTTGTGAGGTTGAGGTTGAGAATAATTACCTTCTTTTTAGTTTTCCCTCGAAGCAACTCCTTCACCACCACAAGACGACACCCGTACGCTGGAAGTCGTCGGCAACTCTGCACGTACAATTTTTGCAACTGGGTCGCCGACTCGTACACGGACGTGTGAAACAACTTTCGCTTCTGCTCCTAAGTCCCACAATGAAATTCAATTTTTACAAAAAAAAAATATATTCATACCTGTGAGTTAATATACTTTAACTACTACACATATATGCTCTTCTTTTACTTTACTACAGATCTGTACTACCATACCCAAATCATCTTCATCTTTTTTCCATGTCTCTGACTTTTTTTTGTCAACAATTGAATCATTTATGCATGAGAAATGTTCCCCATCTCTCTCTTCTTTTTCTCAAAAGAAAAAAGGGAGAAAAAATCAATTTAAAGAGGGAATTATTTAATGCAGTCTGTCACACATGCCTCATTTATTTTTTCTCTCTCTCTCTCTTCATGTGACTCAATTGTCCTTGGTCTTGACAACATTTAAAGCTCACGAGAGAGTCAATCCTTGTATTGTCAATTTTTGTCAATTGCTAAGATTTTCTCTGTCACATGTGAGAATACACAAAAAAGTACGTCATAGTACACAAACAAAGTGTACACTTTTTGTTTGTGTAAGGGAGATGGTGATCCCCCCACAAAGGTTGGTAAGAGTAAAAAAAAAGTTTTATAGAAAGCTTCTTTTTTTTAAAGAAAAAAGAAAGCATTTTACAAAATATACAGATACACAGTCTAAGGTACTAACGATAAGTTCAAGTTTGGAAGTCAGTTGGAAATATTTTTTTTCAAACTTTACTTGTGGGAAGTTGAATCCTTTTTAAATTTTTTATTTGATAGGTAAATCACCTTTAAAAATACTAGCTCCCCCCTCCTCCTCTTCCCGTTTATCACAATTGAGATTTACTATTACTACACTTTACTACTACACAAACAACAAAAAAAATAGTCAACTTTATTCACGTTACGGTTACACGGTTTCAATATTTATAAAAAAAGAAGAATTTTATTTTCAGTTTACCACACAAAGTAGAAATTTATGTTCAATTCTTTCTTATAAAAGAAAAATATAGTAGAATCCCCCCCTTCCATCAAAAAAAAATTCCCATGAAGAGAGAGAGAGAGAGATTCCCCAACTTTCGTTTTGAGTCTGTACTCAAATAATATTTTGGGGATTCACCCATCCACCATCCACCTTGTAAATATCCTTCTCATGTACAAGTACAAGAGTGACACAAATCATCGTGTGAATCATGAGCTCAATGTAATCCATAGAAAAATTAAGTATCCCCAAAATTCATTACTCTCTCTCTCTCTCTCTCTAGTCCCAACAATATCTGGAGAGTATTTACGTCACAACATCAACAACCAAGAGGAGGAGATGAAGAAGAAGAAAGTTGAAATTACGACAAAACACAAACACACACTCCTCAACTGTAGTCTTCAAACAAATACTTTAGTTCAGTGGTTGGGAAGGAAGGGTTAAACTGAGTGTAAAATGGAGAGTAAAAGTGAAAATATGAATGTGACAATATATGCAAAGAGACCAGAAGAGTATCACAGAGTCAATAAAAGAGAGAGATGGATAGAGAAAGCAAGAGGGGGGGATTTTCTCTCTGTTTACATGGAGTGAATTGGATATTAGATGAGATAAAGAGAGAGAGAGAGAGAGAGAGGGAGGAGGGGGACAAAGGAGGCAGGAGGTAGAATGGAAATAAAGGATTCCAATGGAAAATGAAATTCATCGGTGTTTAAAGGATGAAACGAGATATGCTTGTTGTAATGACAGGACAGAGAAGATGAGATTGGTTGAGGAGAGACGGAGGTGAGATGCAGGGTAGACAAACATGAGTAAACATTAAATTTCTCTTGAAATAATTCTAACGTTGAAACATCCTTCAGAAAAAGCTTTCCCCCTCTCTCTCTCTCTTGAATACAGAGTTGACACAAGTCTCTTTATACATACAAATATATACACAAGTGTGTGTGAGAGAGAGAGAGAGAGAGAGAAAGTTTATGATACAAAATATTAATAAACATATTCTTTTGATTACATCCAGAGTTCATTCCTTGTTTCCTCCTCTCATCAAAAAATACACCAAATAGTATGTGATAGGATCTAGCTCCAAAACTGAACCAATTTTCTATAATCTCACCAAAAACCTTTTTCTTGTTCATTTTCCTCTTCATACTTCAAAAACTCTGGTTGTAAGTACCCAACCCCTTGTCGACCCACACATGATGAAGAACAAACGAAAATTTTCTCTATACTATTTTGTTCACATACATACATATATGGAGAATACACATTTGTGCCTTTTTCTCTATTGTCAAAAAAAGAGCTAATAATTACTCCATTTATTAAGTCTTGAATTGTATACGTCCCCCAATAGAGTAATTATAAAATCCTCCCCTCCCTCCTGCTCTCTCAACTTGCACTTCCACTTGCCCCTCAAAAATCTTTATAATTTTCCTCTCTTCCCAATCATGACAATGTTCCAAAAAAAGAAATCTCTCTCTCTCTCTTGTTTCCCTCATCTTTTAACCGTAACATTGTAAGGAAAAAAAAGTAGGGACAGTATGGCTAATAGTCTTGTAAGGTTGTTGAACTTTTTTTTCAAGAGACAAAAGAGAGAGAAAAAAACTAACTGACTCTATAGGCTCTACATTCATTTTGAGAGAGAGAGTAAAGTGGAAAAAAACTTAATCAAGTAGCTAATAATTAAAGTCTTGACTCAAATTCATCCAGGAGTAAAAGAGAAAAAGAGTAACTAACTTATAACACAAAAAAAAACTTGCACATCTTTTTTTTTCTCCTCTACAACATATTATCTTTATAATCTCTGAACTCTTTCCATATCCAGAAATGGGGAACCATTAAACACGGTTATAGACTATAGAGATCTACCTACTACATAAGTACACCATCCTCATATGAACATTAACATTACCATTACTTTAGCTAAAGCTAAAGTTGAAAAAGAAGACGGGTAACATGAGCATGTGAAAAATTTTTGACATTCATATTGTAAAAATGGTGGTCGACATGCCATGAATTCTCTCCATCTTAATTTAAACAACTCCCCCCCCTCTCTCTCTCTCTTGTTTCTCTCCTTTTAAATTATTGTTAAAATGCGCAATTTTCACAGAGAGCAATGATTAAACATTTTGTACTAGACTTTATTTTGTACATGTACAGACACAAGGGGGGGAGTATAATGAATTTTTTCTAATAGAGATTTTCCTTTAAGAGATATACCTCTCTCCCTCTCCCTCTCTCTCTCTCTCTCTCTCTCTCTCTCTTCTACCTTGTGAGAATTTATACTAGTCATCACCATCTCCATTTCTTTTCTCTCTCGTTTTTTAAAGGCATGTATACAATGAATAGAATAAGTTCTCTCTCTCTCTCAAAATTCCATTCAAAATCCAAATCGTTTTCACTGCCAAATGCCAAGACTATGACTGTGAAGACTCATTCATTGAGAAACTTTTATATGTACAGATACACACACAGTATAGGATATAAAGAGTAGAGATGGGGATAGGTGGGGGAATATTAGTGAGAATACCTTGTGAACTACAGCTGTCAATAGAACAGCATGTTGGAGGAAGAAAAGTACATTGGAATTACATGGAAAGGAAAAGAGACAAGAAGAACATGAACCTCGTCCGCCTTCTTCTTGTCTTGAACCTCCAACAACTAAACTCTGTCAATAAATATAGATTCCCGTCCAATGTTTCCCTTTCTATACAAATAACGTCTCTATACAACTCTCTCTCTCTCTCTCTCTCTCTCTCTCTCTGTATACGTACGGTGTATAATCCACTTTGCCTTGTTTTTCCATTCCCAACTCTTCAAAAAACTATATAACATTCCCTAATCATTTTTGGACTATAAGAATTCTCTCCCTCTTTCTTCTTCTTACACTACCTGGATACTGGTACCTTTTCTCATGAAGGATCTGACAAGTATCGTGAATGAAAAGGGGCTCTGTGATCCGTATCCATGGCCTTTCGATTTCAACCCATTTCCTTGTGTGTATAATATCCACCTGATTTTTTATTTTTTTCAATGAAAAATCAATAAAATATTGAATATGTAGATGAAGCTCGAGTCAAAGGGCAGTCTTGAGAAGCAAAAAGAGAGAGAGAGAAAATGAAATTTATGCTCCCAGTATTGAATATTTTTCTCTCTTCCTCTGTCTCTCGATAAACTTCACACATTCCCCATCCTTTATACATATAAGGAGAAGGAGTAGGAGGAGAGTGCAATAATCTCTCAAAATCTCGCATCGCAAAATTCCAATTTCAACATTATACACACACACTCCTACTCCTACACTGTGTCTTATGTATAACATGTACCCCCCCCCCCCCTCTCTCTCTCTCTCTCTACAGAACAGAGTACAGACCATTGGATCAAGGGGAAAAGTGAAAGCATGTTGTCGGAGAAAAAGAGAGAGAGGGAAGTTGTTGTTGTCAGAATGTAACATTGTGATGCAACATTATCAAGAGAATTTCTTTTTTGAAACAGGGAATAAAAAAAATCGAACCATGCGAGGAACACCATTCCATATTATACATGCGTATATTATTATATATCCTACAAATACTAATGTTAACCTTGGAGAGAGAGAAAACTACACATGTTTGTATGTAACATCTCGTCAAAATCCAATAAACTCAACGTTCACATATATTTATATATTACACATAATCGTTTGATGGATTGCAATCCTCCCTTTAAATAGTAGAGACCTACCTAGGCAAATTCCTGTGTTATGTAAAATGGTAAATGGGGGATGTTTCGAGATGCTCATCATGATGAGAAAAGAAAATTAATATTATAGAACCACAACAAGGTTCTTTCATCATGAGAGTTTGTTGTAGAGTTGCGTGTCCAAAACCTTGTAAGTTTGAAATATATGCATACTATTCTCGTATAATGGGAAATTTTCTCTAGAAAAAGAACCCGTTCCAAGAGAGTGGAAAAGAGATACCCCCGGTACTATTTTCTATTGTACAGCATGCGTAAGACTGGAGATAGACCCACTATAGTAGTTTCCCCTGTACAAAGATTTAATGTTGTGATGCAATTTGGTTTTTTATACTCCCCATTCTATCCTTTAACTTGCCTTTCTCTCTCTCTCTCTCTCTCTAGTGTTCAAAAGGTACACATTGTGTCCATTCTTGAAAAAGAGAACTAAAAATAGAATTTTGAACGATCTGTCCACCTTACTAACCATAAGAGTTGCGTACTGTAGAAATATATATTAAAAAAATTTTGAGAAAAATGACAAAAAAGTAAAAAGACATTGAAGAATTAAATATTTTCATAAGAGTCAAAATATTGATTTGACATGTTTGACAAGAGTTCACCACTGTCGCAAGCACGGGCGGTTTTGTGTGGCGTGGGAATGGAATGAAGACATGGATGAAAATACAAAAAAACATAAAAAAAACTAAGGCCATGTCTCCCAACTTTATCTCTACTCTGACTATTTGTACCAAGACTTCTCTTTTATTACAAATACAGATTAGTAACTTTCAACTCTTTTTTTAGGTATATCCGCTTTCCCGTTTTATATACAAGATCGGGTTTAGTAACTCAAGAGAAGCTAAAAATACGTCATTAAATAAACTGTAACAATCAAAATAAGTTTTCTTTACTCAAAAAAAATACAGACGAGGATGGCACAATAAGAAACATTCTTTTTTTCTCCAATACTCAGTACAGATATAAGGGATTATTATGTACAGATACATATCTGCAGTATCTAAACGAAGATAAAATGGGAGGAGGAGGGGGGAGTTCAATCAGTCCAATTTTTCTGTGACTCATTATACAACACAAACTCTTTCATTACTATTCCTATCTTGTACTCCTGTATCTGTTCT
>JAQIVZ010001239.1:0-37368 GCA_034700945.1 Arrhopalites spinosus
ACGCTCACATTTAGTCTCCGAATAATAATGATAATTCGGAGGATTGTCAGAGATTGACATACAAATTTTTGTGTAAACTTAACCTAGACCTAACCTATTGCTCCTTTGAGCCGTGTCATTAAGGTGTCATCATTTCATATAATCACAATATATTTTCCTATTGTGTAACTTTAAACGCAGACTACATTGGCAAAAAATAGTATACGACAAACATTAAGCATTAGTTAAACATAGAGATAGATCGGGACAATTTCTCAATCAATTTAATCACTAAAAATGTGCAAAAGAAATTGAGAGGATTCCTGACAGTGTGAGAATATTTCTGTGTCCACCAAATGGTTTCATTGTAGTAACATTCTGTGTATGTACATACGGAACTAAATATTTGATCACATAACCAATACAGTCGTATGTCATATAAATACAAGAAGTGTACATGGGCACAAATTTACACTACAATGAACAGTTGCAAAGCTTCTAAAATTTACACAATTTGTTAGATACAAAAGGATAAAATTAGAAAAGAGCATTTATTGAAGGAATTGACAATGCTCTAAACCGAGATTTAATTGATTCAAAATCTGTAGTTCATCCACAACGTTTGGCCTTCAAAGTTTTAGAGTTTACTTTACTACAAACTTCAATACTGTATTGGAGATTAATGATAATTGTTAAAAATCCAGCCTTCAGGAAATAAAATTTATGCAAACAAAGTTCAATGTCTAATCTTTACAAACATCAATCAAATAGTTTTTCCTGTTTGTGTATCAAATATATGACCTTTAATTAAATAAATAGAAATATGAAAATGGGTCACACATCTGAATCTACACTTTCGGTGCTTTGTTTAAAAGTGAAGGTTTTGTAAATAAAGTCAGCATATAAATATCCATGTTTTTTTTGTAAAAATTCAGTCTTCTTCAGAAACCCTAGACACCGAATAATATTTTTAATAACTTGGTCTCATCTAAGCTCCAGTCGAAAGACACTGATTAATTTCACATTTTTTCTTAAAAAAACTGAAACTTGCCCAAAATGTTTGCCAAATCACTTTTAACACTCACAATTTGCATTGGATTGGTATCCTTTATTCTTGGTCTACAAGTGGTAATTAATTTAATATCTTTGTAAAAAAAACTGAAAATACTTCTTGAATTAATTTTTAATTTGATTTTTAGCCCAATTCTGTACCCACTGATGAGTTGACCCCAGCAGAGAGAGAAGCAATCATCCACCAACTGGAATTATCCCTCGAGTCTCAATCTCCAGACTTTAACAATGGTCTTAATACTCGTAGTAAGTTTTTAAACATATTCTGTAATATTTATTAGAAATTAACTCATAAAAATTGTATAATTTATTTAATTTCAGCTTTCCAAAATTTATTCAATATTTCTGCTTTACTTGCCAAGTTTCAAGGCTTTGGACGATAAAGATGAGAGTCTAATTTATTTTACTTAAGTAAATTGTAAACTGTTGTTGAAAAGATAGGAATATGTAATAATAAAATTATTTTCATGAAATAAGCCTGGTTTCTACATGATAATTTCTGATGAATGCAATCTTAAAAAATAAAATAAAGTCTCACATTAAAAACATTGTATTTGACATTCTAACCAAATTTTAGAAACAGTTTATTAGAAAATGACTGCAATTATTTATAATTGTATATGTAACGTTATTATAACAAGATTTTGCCAAGATTATTAATTTGTCGTTAGCTACTGTACATTTAAATTATTATCATAATACTTGATGAGATGAGGCTGGTGAGAACTTTGCCTCCCATAGCAAACTAATTCGGAGATTTACATTAAGATGTGTACGCCTATCATCTTTGTAAATTACTGTTATGTTTTAATACATTTTTTTACAGAGGCAGAAGGCACACAGTTAGAGCGAAGAAGCGAGAGCGGCTTTGACAATTAGTTTCTAAGATAACTAGGTAGGTAGTTTACATTGTATTTTTTAGCTTTTAGCTGAGAATTATTATTAATGACAATTAATAATGAGTATTTCATGCCCTTAAAGCATTCATAGTCTACAATACATTTTGTACATTTTCAAATACATTACCCCGTATATTACTTATATATTTTATACTTTATATTGTACAAGAAAAATGTGTCTGAAAATTTCTCTAGTTGAAATGTCATTCTTGATCATCGATGATTGAAAGAAAGAGGCCAAGAAATCACACTCACAATAATTTTGGCAAGAAGTACACTTGGTATTAAATTCCCGGTCATCAGCGTAACCGTTTTATCTCATAGGTAACAAGATACTACTGTTTAGGAATGCATGTATGCCTAATTATACGACAATTTACATTTTCCAGTCAATTACCTTACAATGTAAGACTTATACTAATGGAATACAAGAGTGAACCTATCTATCAAAATGTAGAGAGATAAAAAACCCTGATTTAGAATATATTAAGAAATAAAAATACAAAATGGTTAAGTCTATATTTTATTTGTGTTACGCACACAAAGGACTAAGAATACTGTAATGATACTTCAGTTTACTAGACAAATCAAAATAAAGAGCCGATCGGGTCGACAGCGTAATAAATTACTGACTTTACACAACCTTAGTTAGAGTCGTGAATTATGATAGATTCATTAACTTAAAAAAATCAACTACCATACGTACGATTTGTAAATATCCAAGTTGAAATAAACACATGAGGGTTAAAATTGACTCTTTCAAAAAAAAATTAAGGGGACAAAGAACATGAAAGAACAGTTTGGAGTACATTGATCAATGTATTAATCTCCAGCCATCAAAGGGTCCATTGATGATGAAACCACGCTTGCTTCAAATCCGATTTCTATCGTACTCAAAACCCCATTTCCGTCATCTTCATGGTCCTCTGTATCAGAGCACAAAATCTCTCGAGTACTTTGATCTTCACGAACGTTGGTCAAGCCACTTAAAATTGAACTTTCTTCTCTATCACCTTGATCAATATCACAATCACCATACATGACATCCTCTTCTTCCTCCAAATCAATGTCATCTTTAAAATTTTGGGGTACACTTTTGGTCTTTGCTCCTCCTCGTTTTCCTCTCATCGTTTTTGGTGCCTTGACAGTTTCCACTGGAGATCCTTTACACAAATGAATCTTCAAATGATGCTTTGTCTTGAAAATCTGCAAGGAATACACATTGCTATTAAAATAAAATTCACAAATGAACATTTCCGTAAAATCTTGTCTTAAAAACATACCTTTTGACAAGTATTACACGTAGTACTAGCCAGCATTTCGGGACTGCAAAAAAAAGAGTTTGAGTTTAGTTGATTTCCTTCAACATGTAGTAAATTAACTTTAAACATAGTAAACAAAATAAAGCGGCTGTACTCACTGATGCTCAACTTGATGATGACGAAGCCTAGTGGGCCAGGAAAAATCTGTGATGACAAAAGAAATTAGAAAATCCAGAAACCCATTTATTGAATAAATTCTTGGATTGGCAATTTTTATTTTTTACCTTTGTTGCACTTTGAGCACATGTATGATTTGCGAGAATGAGACAGAAGATGATCCTTTAGTTTGTCTGTCGGAGTAAATACAAGAATTTTTTATAACCTCGAAATATTTAATATTGAAAGGATATTTAAAATTTAAAAATATTGCTAATGAATCACTGCTGTAATTAAAAATGTACCTTTTCTATAGAATTCTCGTGTACAACCAGTGGTCGCCTTAAAAGGACACTTGAACTTTTTTCGACTCTCATGGATCCGCTTATGTCGTGTGAGTTTATCCCTTCTATTAAAAAGAGCTCCACACTCACAACTGAATGGTTTACTGCAAAAATAATAAAAAACATACATGCATAATATTTTGTTTACAATGTACCACTACACCATGAAATTAATTTAAAATTATTATACCTGTCCGAATGAATGACCAAGTGCGATTTGAGATAATTTTCCGTCTGTTGACAAACAAAAGAAGAAACAAAATTATAGTAGTCCTTTTATGACCTTTGTAAAGAGACAACTAAAAATGTCTAACCTTGAAATGTTTGTTACATTGAGGACATGTCCATTGGGTTGATGATCCATGAACCTTTAAATGTCGTCTCTGATAATAAAAAAACAAATTTTCTTGAGTATACGAAATATACTTGTAGCCCTGTGACCAAAAAAGTAATATTTTATGACTGACTTACCAAGTACCTCTCACAGACAAACACAAGTCTACACTGTGAACAGGGATAGTTGTGAGATGAACTCATCAAATGATGATTCAATGCCTCTGCTGAGGAATATTTGGAATTACATTTGGAGCATCTATAACTTCTGGAAAATAAAAAGTCAATTGATAAAATCAAAACAATGTCATTTGCTTATCTAATAGGAAATGACGGAAAAGTATTAAAATTGTTACCTAGAAGCAACGGTAGGAGAAACTTTGCTGGGGTACAGTCGGTGAAGAGCTACGCAACAAGACATTCTCAAATTAAACACTTGATAACTTTACTATAAACTATAGGTACATGGTAATTTTCTTGCTCATTCATGTCATACAAAGGCTGCCATTAGTAATTAATTATTATTCCTATAATTTCTTGTACAACTAAAGTAGAATATTATGTACCAGTATATTGATGAGCTCCGAGATCATAGAGATTGTTGAATACCTTGGAGCATTGACATCGATACTCCATCTCACCTTCATGAGTTTTGATATGAGCTATCAGTCCCTCAACTTCCAAGAATGTAGCAGTACAATTTTTATGAATACACTTGAATAGCTGTAACAGATCATTTTAAACAAATTGTTAACATGTCAGTGATGATGAAATATTTAAGTAAAGTGTGAATTGGGTTTTAATGTTTTACAATTTATACCTTTTCATTTTTGTGTACAATCATGTGTGTTTTCAGCTTGTGATGATTTGGAAATGACTCGTCACAATACTGTTATGAAATTTCATCAAAGACAGGTTAAAAATGTCAAAATAACATATTAAATTTGTACTTGAAAAAGTTTAAAATATATAATCTCATAGCGTACCTGACAAACGTACACGTTGTTTACTATGTACTCCACTTTTTCTGATGACGAGTTTCCCTACGATATAAAAAAACACGTAAGTACATTGAAATAAAGATAGATTATGCCTATAGGGACTTTATACATAATGTATAATGTGCAGGAAAATATGCCGAGACACGCTGGAATTTCAACTGAATTTTTTTATACGTGGAATTTCATTACACACATTACCTCTGAATAATTTGCATCCACCTCACTGGAAGAATTCTTGAGTTTGACAGAGATCTGTTCCTTGGGAAGTGTGACTTTTACTTTTGGCCACACCTTTTAATTAAATTGTAATATTAAAATACGCATGTACGTATATTTTTATATCTTTATATTTCATTTACCTTGTGTGTCTGCATGTGTTTTTTGACATTTGACTTTTGAGTGAATCCACGTCCACAGATTAAGCATGAAAAGGGTTTCTCTCCTTTAGAAAAATACACAATAAGTTAATTAAACATTACATGACATGAATATGGTTTGTAGAGTCAGATTTGATTACCCGTATGTGAGCGTATATGTTGATGAAGGTTGAAAATTTTCTTGAAGACTTTTCCACAATAACTGCATGATTTGGACTCTGCATCATTTTTTTTGGTAGGAGTTTTTGCACTTTTATCATTATGATTGCTATTGCTCTCAATCTGAAGTTGATTGTCGGAGCAAATTTCTGCTGACTGTTGCGTTGTAGTATTTGGTGAGGGGGATAACTTGACGTCTGAAACTAAAACTAAAGCATTGCTATCACTTGATGCTTCAGATGGTAGTGAATTTAGTTGACTATCGATTTTATTTTCAAGAGATTCATGAGAATCAGTTGGAATATGAGACGGAATATTAGAAAGTACGTGTAGATTTGATTCTTTTCCTGAGGATGAGATTAGTGACGTTAAGAGTAAACCATGAGAAGAGATCTGTATAACAAGAAAGAAACTTGTAAAATAATGCCCATGAAATATCCATAAAATTTAAGTCATACCGGACTCGAAATTTGATCGATTGAGGACACATGGTAGCGCTCTCGGGAGTTTATAAGAGAATTCAAGTCATTCTCTGGTACGGTCAATATCTAGATAAACATAATTTGATTTTAAAAATTTAACCATTTGTCAAGAAAAATGAATAACAAAATTATGAAAATGTAATTTACCTGTGATGAATTATGACCATGAGCAACTATGTGAGCAAGAGAGCCATGCTGATCAACAGGAATACTGAATGTAAGAGAGTCATCTGTCAAAACCATTGACGGAGTCGTTAAATGTAGAACCGAAGAGCCATTCACCGAGTTTATAAAAGAAGAATTTTCAGCAGCAGTTAGTATTTGGCTAGCAGCCTCATCAAATGTCACTGACGTTGCAGCCCCATTAGTTGTTATAAACTGATTGGAAATATCCACAATTGGCTTGTCTTCATATTGACCTCGAAATGTTAAATTATTCCCGGAGCAGGTGCCTCTTTTGTGATGTATGAATGTGTCCAATGATCGAAATTGTTTTCTACATCTTCCACATTGAAATACATCATCTTCATCAAATTGGACAGCGTCTACAAAAGTTGACTTCATTCATTGAAATTGTTCTTTGATCGTGTCATGTGGTACAGAATAAATAATGTAGATGCATACCTGGATGATCATGGACATTTGTTAGAGTTGACAAAATAGTTGATGAATCTGAACACGAAAAGTCTACGGATTGTAATTGTCCTTCCAAGACTAAAAAAATAGAATTGAAATTTTGAATATCTTAAAAACGTGTGCTTTTTCATGAGACGTTCTCATCAATAAAATAAAAACAATTTATAATCTTACCATTAATGGAATGACTTGTGTAAGAAGATTCAGTCATCGTGTCTAAACCTAAATCCGTAAAAAATAACGAAAACTAAAATCTTTTGTTTTTTTTCATGAATTTTTTTAAACCCTGACGGGAGCAGCCAAGGATAACTGAATTTTTCAAAAACTTGCTGTTAGTAAACATAAGAATGAACGTTGCATAGCATCTTTTTGCATAAAAAAGTAGCTAAATTTCAAATACTGTGTACATATTTCACCGTTACGCAATGAAGGATTGTAGAAAAACATCACTTTTATACATGGCAAAAAGATTTGACCTTTTACTTGGTGTCACAAAATATCTTTGTGTTTTTACTTTTATGTGCCTGAATGGATAGGACTTGTTATCGTCGTAGAGAATGATTGCTTCTTGAATTAAAAATTTAAATAAGTTTAGTCGACATGTCAAGTACAAATAAATTAATTTTGTGACCATAAATAGTTCAGTCTGAGTCTGTACAAGATGCAAAAGAGTCGGAGAGGGAAGGGACCTGAGTGACTCGTCTATATAAAATACTAGAGAGAGAGAGAGAGTAGACTTAATCTGTAGATTTTATTTCGCTTAATAGAGCATTGGAAAAGTCTTATTTTATCGTAAATATGCATAAGAGAGAGAATTTGTGTTATCTAGCCTTTGTTGATTTGCTGGCTTTTAACTTTTAACGTTGACTCGTGGGAAAACACATTGGTCTTTACAGTTGAGAGTTGTGAATGTGGGGACAAATTCAATTCTTTAGGCATGAGCTCATGAACTCTTAGTGTTGTTTTGGAATGGGAAAAAGAAATAAATCAAGATAGGGCATCCTTAATGGAATATAATGAATCACAAAATGCAAATGAACTAATTATTCAACTTCTTTATTGATGACGACGAGGATGCGAGCTGTTGGAACTGAGAACTCGAGACAGTATGATGATAACCACATTTTCTATAGACATAACTTCTTTTCATGACACAAACATCGTCTGTCATCAACAGAGGCAGAGAGAGAGAGAGGTCTCAGAAAGAGAGAGAGGATTCATGATTTCCATGATCTGTAAAAAATAAATGTGTCAACATCCACATTAGTCCCTCAAAGTCTTCCCTTTTATTTCGAATTTAATCATCGTTTCTCAATATACTTGATTTCTTCAATAATTAAATGTTTTAAAATAACAATAAATTGAGGGGTGGAAGTCTAGTAAATACAGTGAATAAATTTCAATAGAATATTATAAATAATTATGGAAGATTGCTACTGCTTAATATCACGTCAGACGATAATGACAGATTTATCTCAAGTCAAGAGAAAAAAAGGGGGTTCAAATATTTCATGTGAATAATAAAAATAGCACATTCACTTGGTCATGATTCTCATATTTCTCTATACAGGATGTTGATCTCATTAACAAGAAATGGACAAAGACTGATTAAAGTTGAAAAAATCACAATACAAAAAATTTGACAAGTATTATTAGTATACAAATCAATATCTCTAAAAAAAGAGTCTATTTAACTATGGGTTCTTTATAGAGCGAGGAAATCAACCACAAGTTTTTTTTGTGTTTCATTTCAACTCCTAATGATATTATCCAGTAACCACCAAAGTCTAAGAATGATAAGTCAAAAAAATAAAAATGATGATGATGCCTTTTCATTAAATTGAAAAGAGTTTTGGTACTTTTCTTTTATTTGATGACTTCCATCATATACACACAATGGTATTATTGAGATATCTTATAAAGAGAGAGACTCCATATTTGTATCTTTGAAGAGTATCATTAAGACAATAAATCTGTATACATATAAATATACACATAATTAATTTTATAAGCCAAGAGTCTTAACTTTATAAGTTAAAATATATATGAATAAACAATGTAAAATGTACAAGTGTCAGTTGAACATTGATAAGCAAAGTAAAGTTGCATTGTGATTTCTTGAAGAGAGAGAGAGAGGGACGACTACTAAATAGTAAGGAATATAAAAGAGGGGCAAAATGAGAACAAGACAATAGTCAACTCATGTATAACACTTGAATTTCTTAATAATGACATGGATTATGTGAGATTTAATATAAATTTTACTCCACATTAATAAGTACTTTAATGTGATGAGCAAGACAAAGAGAGAGAGAATTTCAGTCACATTAATCTACACTTTATTGTAAATACAAAAACAATTTTAATTTATTTTATAATGTGACAACAAGTCAATAGATATCCAAAAATCAAATGTACACTTTTCAATAATCTTAACATTTATTTATTTAAAATTCTAAACCCATTCAAAAATTGTTGGGGGTAAAGTCAGACACATTTTTCTCCAGAGATTGTGTGTAGACTGGATAGATAATTATGTCCAGGATATATATTACGATGAAATAGAGGAGGCTCCTCTGAGGAGCACAGGTTTTAATGTATTGAGCCAGTGCTTTGGGGGAAAGTACATACAAAAAGGTCTTTGTACAAAATCTATGGGGGGAAGGACAGAAAACCTCCAACGTGCTTAGTAGTTGATCAGCCTTCATGGAAACAACATCTACGGTCGGAGCAGTGTGAAAAATGCCGGAGAGCATACTCAAAATAAATGGACAATTTCCTTCATTATTTTAAATATACACAATCAAAAAATAAACACAAGTCTGTCTCATGTGTAGTCAATAAAGTTTTCTCTGGAAAAATAAAACATTTGTACAAAAAATTTAAGTGACATTGACGAGACGACGGCGAAAAACCACGTGAGTTTTTTCTCTCTTGTGTGTTAACATTTTATCTATTAAATTTGTTGTGTGTATTTTTTTCTCCTCCTCCTCTCTTGTTGTTTGTTGTTGTGCTCATAAATATAATTTGTATAAAGATAACTCATAGTGTGAACTTTAACTAATAGCTATTGTTTTAAAATTAATCTCATGTATAGGAGAGAATCCTGAGAGAGACATGCAAATTACACGAGTACACATACACATACAGCAAAACAAATAACCTCCACTTTTTACCTGGATAAACATCAAAATATAATTTTCAAAAAAGGAAAAAAAAGTTAAATGGACCATTGTTAACTGGAAAAAAATAAGATTGAAGATTATACATCAAAATATAATAAAAAGTGTGTGTGTTATTGTTGTTCAAGTATTGACATGTTTTATGGTGAACTTCCGTTTTCTCTTTTTTTGAAAAATCGGAAATGAATTGTTGATACATTTTAAAAAAAGTGAATTTTGTCAAAACTGGTGCAATAGTGTGTCTGTTTCAAGAAAAATAACAAATAATATTATTATTTGTGTAGTACTTGTACTCTTTGATAAAAGAAAAAAAGTCATCATTAAAGAAGTTTTGAGGATTGATCCATTTTTAAAAAAAGAATTTGACATTGTTGACAACAAATACTTGGACATTGTTTGATGTACTTGAGCGTGTCTTCATATTTAATAGAAAAATACAAGAAAAAGTAATACAAATATGTCATCATTTTTGTGAGAACCTTGAAAGTTGACAATAATATTTGATGATATCCATCATTACATGGACCAAGTACTTGTCTGTGTGTAACAAAACACGTTTTCGAGAGAGAGTTGTTCAGAAAGTGTTGGATTAAAAAAGAAATGGATGATTAATATTAAATACAGTGGACGATGCGATGATGATTGAAGTGTTCATTCATTTCAGTCAATATTACAATGCTAAGTTATGTGTGGATGGACTTAGTGTGTCTTTGTGGTATATAAATAATATTTAATTCATCCACAATATTTTTTTTTGTTATAATTCTCTGGCCCTCGTTTTATTAAAACATGAAGGAACAATGGGACAAGGGACGATGAACGGAGTACTCTCATTGTTATCCATGGTGAAGTAAACGATAAAATAAATGAAATAATCAGCAAACTCTGTGACCGCTGGAATAGCTGGAATCTGCGATGAAGATAAGAGTGATTCTAATCTAAATGGAAATAAACATTACGAGTTGAGACTCCGGAGATAAGCAAAGGACAATCAGCGCAATAAAAGACAGAGACAAAGAGAGGCAAAGAGAGATAAGGCGAAAAGCTTAGAGGAACCAACGACGAACCAACGTCAAGAACTTGGCATGTCACGAAGAAAACAAAGCAATCCCAAACCTCTCAAATGTAAGTATAATAATACGGACAATTTTTTTATTTTATTTTATCAGTCATTTTTTTTCGTTTCAGCAATATTTTATTTCTCTCTTGCATGGCTCAACTTCATAGAACAGCATACTCTCATATATTATGCATAACTTTATAGTATAGTACAAAAAAACATAATAAATATAGATAAAAAACAAACATAATAACATGATATACCTACAGTACATGAAATTTTTTTCATGTCATAAAAAAACGAATCTAACCTCGTTCAATTGCCATCTTTTCATCGTTGATTCAAGATTAGGACCTTCCTATTTTTATTTATGCCATCCTGTTAAATTATATACTAAGCTTGTATGGGGAACAATATTTTAACAGCAAAAATCCATAATTCATTCATAACATATAACGTACTCGTCACTCTTGTCAATTGTATTTTTGTCTAGTAATGCACAAAATTGAAATGACTTTAGTGGATGGGATATAGTTTTCAAATTGTCTGTTGTAAAAACATAAAGATTAAATTGATTTCTAGAAATCTTTTTCATATTACTTATTATTTCTTTTTTTCACCGTTGTGACTAATTCAAAAACTTTTTTTTTTGATACTGTCTTACACAAATGTAAGATGTGGGGAGGAACGTCATGAAAGAGGATGAGATTGGCAGAATGTGTCACTCATAAGTACAAACTGAAGAATATATCAATATCAGGAAATTGTCACGTGAAGAGAACTTCACTGACAATCTAACAAGATATGAGACAACATTGACGACGTTTAGTTATCCTATAGATGCTCTGACTTTCGTACCGAGATAATAATATTCCATGTGTGTGTTATATATTATTATATCTGTAAGGTACAAAAAAAGACTTTTAAGTTGCAAGGGTATTTATTAAATACCTTACTTACATGTTTAATCAGAATACTTTTTCTCTATCTCATAAGGTAAAGATATAGAGAGACAGTGTTTATAAATCAATCAAAGATTATTAAAAATACAAATGAAAATTCAGCTCAATATAAGATTAATAAATCAAGAGAGAGAAAAAAAATGAAAAAGAAAATTATGAACATAATACATAACTATACAAAATTTCTATATTTGTAATATAGAGACTTTCTTACATGAGAACCACGTTCAACATTCGTGTCTCATAGGTTTCCTCTTTGGTTAAAAACTTACATTCAAAGTTCAAACTCCGAGGGTTTTGAGTGCACAGCCAATTCAAACCAAATCTTTTTAGTATATAAAAAGATAGAGAGAGTGAAGTCCTGTATCATTAATCCTCATTTGAAATTTATTTTTTTATATCGCCAAGTATAACATCGAAATTATCTTTATTATTCTTATAACTTTATAAAGATAATTATATTAAATAATAATTTTAATTCAATCTCAACAAAATGTGCCTACTTCGGTGTCGCTCTCTTTTCTCCAAGTCTTTTTTCTCCACACTTTGTCTTCTTGTCTGAGTCGGCAAAAAAAAACTGGTTGATTTTTCTAGACTTGATAAAAAAAAATTGTAAAGAATGACATTGAGAGAATGTTTTAATTTTTTTTCTTTTCTTAAAATACATTTTCTGCATGTAATTAGTAAAGTATCATTAATGAAAAAAAAGTGGACAATATTAATGATGGTTGTGGATGTGGAGAGAGAGGAGGATGACAGTTACGAGTTGAATTGGTCATGGAGAAGCTTATGCAACATGACAGAGAGAGAGAATGATAAGGGTTCATCAGTGTTGCTCATCATTATCATTAAAAGTATCAGTAAAAGTAAAATCAAATGACGAAATGAGAGAGAATATTCATTTTTATGTACATTTTTCCCATGACTAGTAAAGCTACCTCAAAACATATGGAAGAATACAAAACCATCAGAGTCTATCTCATAACCTTATCTAGACTAATTGTCTTTGCATGTGCTCAGGAGCTAATGTTCAATTTAAATAAAATGAAATCTTTTTTTTTGTGTATTGTACTTGTTCCGTATATATATATTTCAAATACTGTACACTTGATAGCTTGATTGTTTGTTGTCGTCGAATTTATAATAGAAAAAAAGATGACGAGAGTGCGAGTGGAGGGGGGGAGCATTTCATGTAGTCATGATATTGATTATAATAATATATTACAAAATAATATACGTATACAAAAAAAGCCAGTTGACTGTAATATTATTATAAGTAGCATAAACACTTTTAAAGAGAGAGAAGTGTAATGCATGATGATGTGTAGGGAAATGGGGATGGGAGAACTCCCAATTGTATAAATGATTTGTTAGTTTACTTGTTGAGACAGGTAAAATTATTGCTTCTTGAAAGCCTTCCATGTCTTAGAAGACTTGCCTTTGGATTGGATATAGACGATAGGTCCGCCTAAATATCTCTAATATTTATCGAATATGAATATATCTCTCCTTATATATTTAACATTAGTTGACTCGACAGCCTTTATATTGTATAAATAGTTCAGGTATATTATACAAGACCAAAAGAAGATTAGAGATATGGGCCTTATAATATTATGTATACCTTACATATGATTTTTGTATGAGCAGAGATAAACTTGGTTCATAAGATTACATTATACGCGGATGTTGGTTGACCATAGTCACAAAGAAGCACACCATCATCATGGCAAAGTGATCATACGTATATATTATATTGTAGGTATACATAACGTTCTGTACCTCCTCCTTCTCTTCTCTGATTCTTCATCATCATTTTTATCTTGACGCCATAGTCCAACGTAGGAATTAGATAGATTTATTACCCAGCCTTGCTTGCACTAATAGATTTCTAACAAGATAATCCTTTTTTTATAATTTACTGGATCACATCGCATCGAATCGCATCACACAATAAATAACAACACATACACAGTACACAACAACAACCAGTCAAAATATTTCAATAGCCAATACATTCATTTAACCAATTTTCCATTTGTTCTATTCTCTCTCTCGATGAGAAGGGACTGTTACTACTCACATATCTGTAAAATACTACCAAAAAATTACATTCTTGTGTATGCTGGTCTACATGTAAGTTAATTTCATCTCAAGCTTTATTATTACAGAAACATTCTTTGATTTTTCTAACACTATAACAAAATACATAAACTTGTTAGTTTTTATTTAATAGAGAGTGTAGACAAATTAATGTTATATCGTCATATCCAATTATATCTTACATATATATATATTTATTTGTCGTTAAGCACGACTGAGCTTGGGTTTGCCTTTTATCAGGAAAAGTGTATCAGTATGCACGAAATGAATTTGAGGAGCAGGAACTAGTAAAGGCAGGAGCTTAATGGAAGTAAGGCTGAGAGAGAGAGATATCAGATTCTCGTAGATTCTCCTTCTTTTTCTTATCCATCCTGCCTCTCATCAGTCAGTTCACCATGTTCATCTCTTCCCCTTGTTGTTGTTGTGAATTAGAGGAAGGCATGAACAATATTATTATTAATTATTATATTATGTATAACTTTTGATGCCCATGTACCACAAGCTCCCGCTGCTTCCTACATCCTACAATCGTTCACTTGTGCATAAAGTTTGCCTTTTTTTGAGAGAGAAAAATATGAAGAGAGTCAAAGTTAGAGTTGTAATCAAATCGTGCTTGAGCAAAGACGGTAAATTAGGTTTTCATGAAGTCAGGTGTGTGTGAAAGCCAAGTTTTTCGGACTCGCTTTTTTTTTGATACAAACTTCTTCATGCCTTCCTGAGTCTCTGTACATATTATCAACCTGTCGTCCACAATCATACTCGAAAAAACATAACAAAAAAATTATCCACACTTTTACCTATATTATTATTAAGTAGCCATACACACATCGTATAATATTATTATAGTAAAAAAACTCCTCACCTATACTAGGCATGTACATAGGTACTTGTAATATTAGCTCATCAACGTTACTGATACTCTCTTCCTCTTTTTCATTTCTAATTCAACACCACACGTACACAACCAGCCAATCTCATCTCATTTTAAATGTAATATCTGTATACTTGACTTAATTTTCTCTCAACTCCCTTTAGCCACATTGCAAAGATGAGGGAGATGAATGGATTTTTTTTTCAAGATTTAATATAGATTTTAAAAATCATGCATCAAATTTAGTTTCCTGTGTCTAGGCAACTCAAAAAATTGTATGTAGGCATACTGAGGATTTTTATTATTATTTATTATTATTTAATCTACTCCTCAACATTTTCATGTCGAAAAAAATTATACATGTATAGGAGATATGGTGTCAAAAGCACTTTTTCAAAGTTTTGTGTTACAATTTGAGTCTTGTTGTACAATGGAATTGAGAAGGAGGGGGAAGGCGTGGATGATTCTTAATTAACTTTCTTTCTTACTGAGGGTGATGATGTCTTGACCACTATATGAATCCTATAGATCATGAGAGTTTCCTGGATATGTACTTTAACCAGCCGACAAATTACTTTTTTTTTAAATTCACTCTAAGTACACATCATAGTTAACTAGTTAGTCACTACTCATGTCTGACACATTGAATTTTCTTCTGTGAAATGTACACATCCGTGACCAATGTATTCAACGAATTAAATTCATTTATCATAATAAAGAGAGTGAGGGTAGTTTATGTAAATTTTTTGAGTTTTTTCTTTAAAAACTTTCCAACAATGAGAAATTTTCCAAATCACAAAATTCATCATTTATTCTTGTCATAATTTGTTTGTCAAAATTTCTTGTTTTCATTTTGGTTGAAATTTTAAAATCTTGATTTTTCAATCTAATCTAACAACTCATTTTCTCGTCTTTATTTACTCTTGAATGAAAACAGAAAAACATTGGCAGAGATTGGTATTGGATAAGGGGATTGATAATTGATTTTGTGTATAGAAAGAAGGGGGGAGGGTTTTATTTTCCAGAGAGTATTGTTGACATGGACAGAGGGGGGAGAGATTATGAGAAAAGATGAATAAATTTTGACCTTTGGTGAAGACAAGTATATTGAAAGTCAGGATAAATAGATTTTGTGATGTGATAAGAGAGTAGTAACAAACGCAAATTAAAATGGAAGAATGTCTGACAGCCAATGTTAGACACCCGCCCGCACCCTCCCCAAGATCAAGATGAGTTTCCCAAACAATGGATCATGAAGCACAAATTGGTATGGAGAAGAAGATGAAAAACTCTTTTGCACAAACATGACATGAGAGAGAGTCAATGAGAGAGGCCATGTGATGAGCAAATCAATTTTGATGATTAGATTTTAGATTTTTTTTCTATGCGTGTCGTTACACTGCAGAAAATACAGAGTAAAACATTCTTAAGGGTCGAGAGGTTAAAAAGAAAAAAAAGGAGCTCATGACGATGAACCATCATTGATATTTTTTTTAATCCCTTCCATCCATCATTCTTTGTCTTTATTTTTAACGTCTTCTGTAAGTCAAGTCCCTCCATTTTCAATTCACAATAATCTTGAACTGTACTATAAAAAAAGAAAATTAATTTTAAAATCTACGAGTATATCGTGAAGTGAATATGAGTTTTTAAAAAATTAACTCAATTTAATATTATTATTATCCATTCGAGGATGACGAAATAGAGTTGTTATCGAGAGCAAAGTGCAAATTAAAAAATTGTTCAAACTTTTATTTTATATGTACGAGTACACAGATATGACTACCACACGATTATTTATTTACAACTAACTAATAAATGTAAAGATGATCATACATATAGATAGACATATCTTATTAATTTTAAACATTAATAAAATATTATGTAAAATAAATTGTTATTTACACAATCTTTTTCTCTTCAAAAGTTACAGTTAAACAGTTTAATGTAGTGGATGGAAAAAAATAGAATGTCATGAATGACTAATTCCTCTTGTTCTTTATAAAAAAAAGAAAAGAAAACCCCATTATAAAAAATCGTTTACACCACACACACTCTCTCTCCTACACATAAGATAAAAGGAAAATGGGACTCTTCAAGTGTGTAGATGATGACAATATAATTTTTATATGTAATTTTCATTGAAAAAATAGTAAGAGGGGGATAAATGGAGTTTGAAAAAAAACCTATTAATCCAAAAAAGATATTGCCAGTAGTTAAGTTAATCGGAGAGTAATGGCCTTTACGTTTTTTGTTAAAAAAATAATAATCCAATAACTTTTGTTGGTAGTTGAACAATTTTTACACATTGTGAGCGTGGGCTTCTATTTTAACCAATTAATCGGAGAAACATTAAAACAATACACGCGCCATATGATTAATCCGATTAAAGTAGTCAATAGACAAAAAATACTTCACTCCATGTGTCTTATTAGTGCTGCTGGTGGGCTGTGTTTTTTTAATAGAGGGAGAGACACATTCACATAGGCATGGTAGAGGAAGTAAAAGAGACAATTATGTAGCCTTGAGGAGATACATATTTCACATCATCATATGTACCAACCCCAAGTCTGTAGTACTAGAGTACATACACATTTTTTTATATTATAGTTTTAAGACCCCAAATACAATACAATACAATATTATAGTCTTTAAGAATCAGCAGGTAAGGATAGAGGAGGGGTAGTGGTATGGATAACATTTAATAAATGTGATGATGATGATATACTTGCTTTCTCTCTCTCTCTCTCTCTCGTCTCTGTACAAAAGAGATACCAATACTATCCTCCTCCTTGTTCATTTTTGTGTGTGAATTTAATCGAAAAAGTATCTTTTGTAACAATATAAAGTTTATTACACTAGAATAGATATTTCCTACATCATTACACCCTTATAAAAAATATTTTCCAAGGGCTGAGGGTGAGAGTTTACACACATGATGAAAAGACAGAAAACTGTATATAATCATGTACATAACAAGCGTTGAGATGTGTGTGTGTGTGTGTGCTAATGATTTCCGTAGGCAGGGGCAGGTAAACGATTGAATGTAGCTTATCTTTCTTTTAGTATATTCCATAAGGGATCCCTAGTAATTTAGTCTGTTGTTCTATGATGGTCGTTGTATTGGATGATGATGACGCTATGTATAATAAGTAATAAGAGTATTATAATATATAGGAATATAGTACAATATTATTTTGTGAGGAGGACGAGGATTGTGGATAAACTGTAAATACGTGTCTTGTATGCTTTATTTTAAGTGAGATAAGTTTTTTTTTATTCTATCACCGAAGGGGGAGATAATAAAAATACTAAATAGGTATACACACAGTCAGTATGATAAATGTGTTGTCTATTTACTAAAAAAGTAAAGTAACCATGGATGGATGTTTGAGGGAAGGTTAAAACAGCAGAAATTGAAACAGAAAGATTGTTATATGTATGTATATGTATACATATATATATTACATACATTATCCATAATCGTATCGAGATACATTAGTTTTTGTGAGTGTCTAAGTAGATTTTTTTTAAAAGAGAGAAACGATAAAGGCGTTCTTCTTCTTCTTTGGGTTCTCTCTTGAATTCTATGTGCTGACGCTTTGACTTTGAAAACGTGGGCTGTACGATCGCAATATCTGATTTATAACGACAGTCTAATGACTAGAAGTACAAAGCGAAAAATCTATTATCCTGTCTGATTAAACTTGGGAGATTGCATGTGAAGCTAACCGTCATGGACGTAGAGCGAGTGTGTGTGTGTGGATAAAATGTGAAATAGTAATAGTAGTTTATATATAAAATATGTACAATAAAGTTTAAGGAACAACAACACACACACACACACACCCCTCTTTATTTCAAGTTTAAAGGGGATCAAGTTGATACATGAGGAGATTGTGAGTATGTGTGACGCATTGTGTGAGCACCTTGGAGAAATTCTCTTGTTGTATTTTATTATATTGTTTCTTCTATCCTTCATCAATATTCAAAGATGAAAGGCCAATACTAACTATAGTCAAATAAATATTGTACACACACACATTAATGTATGGGGGGAATGAGGAGGGGTTAAAATATATGTGAATATTCACAGTATAATCTCTCTCTCTCTCTCTTCTCAAAAGAGTTCAAAAATTCATTGCTATTGGTATTGGTCCTCTTTTTTACTTGTTGTTTGTTGGTTATTTTATCTTGAATTCTCATCTCAAAAACTTTTGAATATTATAGATGGTCGTGTAAAATGGCTCATCGATATGAGGAGTAGGCAAAGGCGTTTCTTATTTACTTGAGGTTTGTAAGAGGCCATTTTCATTCATTCCTAATTCGGATCAACTTGCTCTCTATTCATCAATATATATATTTCACATATATAAAAGTAACTCGTATGTCCGTGGGTTTGTCTCCCCCTTGAAAAAAGATAGAGAGAGAGAATCTAAACATGGAAAATATTTTGCATGTGAGTATTTTACTTGTATTTCACCAAATAGTAATTGTAAACCCGAAACGATTTATTACCTATTTGGATTTTAAATAATGAAAGGGGATATGAATGAGGGATGAGAGAAGTGGGGGAGGGGATCAATAAAAAGGAATATTGATGTGAACAACAATTGTGGAGAAGGTTGAACTGACAGAAATTGACATGAATACCTTATTATTACCCATCTATTTTTTATACATGAGAAACAACCACAACATGTCCATTCATTGTCTCTCACATGTTATATTGCATAAAGGGATGTGTATCAAATAATATTAGCATAACGTCCGAAAATTTTCGATTCCGATTTTTTATTTATTTTTTTCACAATTTATAGTCTCTCTCTCTCTCTCTACATTTATTAAATGTAATGTGTCTTCTCATGTCCACACAGAGAGTTGTGGAATATGTACATATGGTACAAGTCACAATTAAATACCAACAAAATTATTGGTTCCCTTGTTTTGGGGAGAGGGGGAGAAAAAATGAGAGCATGCAGAAAAAAGACACACACCACACACAAGAAAGATAGTTGGTGGTTTGGTGGGTAATAATAGGTGAGGACAGGAGAGAGGAGGGAATGAGCATTATTATTATGACAGTTGATAATACGGCCATGTTCATGTTTCTCTTCCTTTCCTGCCAAATCAATTTTAAAGATTTTTTTTTCCTTTTACTTAAACTATACGTATAGTTTTATAGTACGAGTAGTTTTTTTTGTGTATAAAAGAGTTGAACATTTATTGCAAGGATTTTATATCTGTATTTTATATCCATTCCCCCAAGTCTAGATTTGGGTTTAAAACTATCCCCCCTCCCCTCTTCTCTCTCTCTCTCTCCATTTTCTATTATATACACTTGTAACATTTCAAGAGAAAAAGGACAGGACAGGATTTACGTCTCTCTCTCTCTCTCACTCAAGAACAGAAGAAGAGTTGAGCTCAAGCGGAGATGAGAATGGTTTAGAATTCTAGGAAAGAAACGAGGTGCTTTGAAAGAACTGTCAAAACAGAGAACATGTCATCGTGTGTAGGAAAGAGATTCACTATGTGTCTAAACTTGCCCCCCTCCTCCCTCCTCTTTTTTTTTACTTTTTCAACTCAATCATTTGGACTATATATCAAGAGTATAGTTATAACTATCAAATGTACTAAAAGAAAGTAGACACTTGTACATGTACAGCTTACACCCCATGTCCCATAGTCCTGACTGGACACGTTAGATAATGTGAAGAAAAATGTGTGGATTTGAGCTTTGATTTTTTCCTATTTTGTCCCTCTCATATTTGTGTCATTTAATATTGGGGAAAAAAGAGTCATGTTGTACAATATTATTTTTTTTTATATTCTCTCTCTCTCTCCATTCTTTTATATAAAATCATGGTATACTCCATTTTTTTCATCATTTCTCTCTCTCTCTCTCTGTAAAATCGAGTGGAAATGATACGTGGACAAACCTCCTCTTCCTCCTCACCCTTTGACTGACTGGTTTCTCTTAATATAACATTTTTCAATGTGTCTATGATACAATACGTATACTCGTACATGGGTTGTGTTTTTTTTCACAACGTTAATTTTATCAAATCGAATCCGCCGACTCTGAATCCTTCCTCACTCTGTCTCTTATTTGACAGTTGTTGGATGTCAATCTTGTTATGAAATCCTATCGTTTTTTGATGCCACACACACAACACAACAACGAGTCTTTTTTTGCAATGGGGGGATGTTTTTTTACAGAGACAAGGACAAGGACAAGGAGGAAGGAGAGGGGTAGCTGTCTCTGTAGCTTATCGTCTGTCCATTCCCCACTAACTCGTCTGTATGTATTCTTAAGAGAGAGAAAGAGATTCGATTATTTACAAGTTGCAAGTTAAAGGAAGGTGAAGCAGAAGGAAGTCTCCTGTCTCTGTCTCAGTGGTGAATGCTGTAGTAAAAGTTGTCCCTTTCTCCTGTCCCAGCTTTCCCTTCTTTGTCACTTTCTTTTTTTTCTGTCTCTGGTTTTATATATAATATCATGTACAAAACACACTGGGGAGTTGAGTCCCTCTCTCTCTCTCTCTCTCTCTCTCTGGGCATATAAGAGAATTTGTGTATTCCCATGTTTTCTTTTTTGTTTCATATAAATTTGTATACAACAGAGTGGATAGGAATGTTAGAGTTTATTTTTGAAAGAGAGAGAGAAAGAGTGAAATAGAGGGACCGTCTTGTCACCAATCATTAGCTTTAGCTTTTCTACTCCTTTGGACTTCTCTCTCTCTCTGTCTGATGGAGACTTGGATTGAATGCTGAACACGAAAGACTTTTTTTTTGTTGGACTTTCTTTTCCCAATGAAATTTCCGTCTATCAAATCACAAAGATTTTCAAGTCAACTTAAAGAGAAAATCTTGTGTGTGTACTACTCTATGTATGGCGTGTTGGAGTCTAGAGAGGGAGAGAGAGAGGTATTTTAAAGAATGAATGGGCATATTACGTGCCCAAAGTCCTTGGCGTATACTTAACCCTATCCCATCTCATGTACAAAGAGAGAGAGTGTGTTTGTATCTTTGTTATAGCCTACACTATTTTATAGATACAAAGATGAGGGAAGCATTAGAATTGAAATCAAGAGGAGACTAAAGTTTATAGTGGAGCCAATCATCACCATAGTATGGTATGGCACACACGGTGAATATGTCCAAGAAAAGAATTAGCCACACACGACTACACGCTCCTCTCCCTCTCTCTCTCTCTCTCTTTAGTCATGACAGCATAAATGGATGAAATCGGAGATGTAGTGAGAATTCATGAAACACACACAGAGAGGGACTATACAGGAGAGCAAATAGCAAATTAAAACCGATTTAAAGATTCGGCACATCACGCCCAGTCCGGAAATGAAGGGCCAAGCAACTCATGGCTATACATGTATAAAATTTTGTATTATGTATAAGATAGCTTCTAGTATTACACACAACTCTCTTAACCCCCCTCCCCTCTCTCTCTCTTCATGTCGGTGGGCTTTCACAAGGTGAAACCGACATGAACCACCAAATCTCTCAACTACATTACTTCCACACGAGTAGCCATTGCAAGAATATTGAGACAGGAATGAAAATGAAATTCTACAATAGTTTTCACATGAAACAATACTTAAAATGTATTTCAGAACAGAAGGAGGGAATTTTCACTCTCTCTCTCGTGCGGGTATTATAAAAATATTAAATGTAATGCGATTCCCTCATTTTTCGTAGTGGGGCATAATCTTACATTTTCATTATGCTAAAACAATGAGTTTTTTAAAAAAAACTCATCGGGTAATCTACTCATTGATTAACTTGACTAGCTATGAACGTACGTAGCCAATGTGCATAACAAGAGATTTTGGATTATGATTTTGATTTTTTTTGTAAAAAATAGAAATATATAATGTACATCGTAGAATACTGAAAAAAATAAGCTCTCTCTCTCTCTTGGCTTCTTCTTTGGTGATGATGATCGTTACGCTTAAGAAAGTTGTAGTGGATGGATTCATGGAGAGGAGAGAGGCGTCAAGGCTTATCGGATTCGGCGGTGTGCAAAAAGGATATTTCAGTAACAGAATTGAAGTGAGCACGGGAAATGAAATGCCCTGTACCATGAGCTATCCATCAACCCTGCATCACTCTATACATACACAATGAGCCTTTTCCAATCCACTACCACCACCATCTCCTCCAATCCAATCCATCCATTTATCCATCTCTCTCCCTCTCTTGTACATATATATGTACAGTTTACTGTATTAGCCATTTGATTTTGTATGTAAAAAGTGTAATGTCCTCCTTCTTTTCTTATTATTATATTGTAGCAAAAAAATTACAGATTTATACAACGCTATATAAATAATACCGTGCTTGAATCTTGACAAAAAAAAATTTAACAATATTTTTAAAATAAAAAACAAGTCTCTCTTTTTTTGATAAAGTTTTAAATTACAAGTAAGGCACCCAGAATAAAAAAAAATAGTTTCTATTATTTTATTGACCTCAACCAGTAGACTAAAAACAGGTTGTGTGTGATCTATCAGTTGATGAATTGAAAGAAATATTTACAAGCGTTAAAAGAAGCTTGTTTAAGGACTCTCTCTCTCCTGTACAGGCATTGTCATCACAGAGAGATATTTATTTCCAATAGTAGAAACATTGAAAATTTGTTAATCCAATAATTCATGATGCAATATAGATCTCTCTTCCTCTCATCATCATCATGATTCATCTCTCTCTCTGAGTGTCTATATGGGATTTGCATAATGGAATCTAAGTAGAGCGGTTGAATTGAGAAAGCCACTCCTTCCCATCTCTACACATTCACAAAACAAAATTTATTACTCTCCCCCCCTTGAGGCTTCCACTTGTTCGTTACGAGATTCTCCATCATTTGACTTGATCTCTCTCTTCCTATATTTCTATATGAGGGTAATATTATGATAAAGAATGGCAAAACAATAATAACCATCACAAAAAATGAAGGAATTGAATCCTCCCATTATTTTCTAATATAAAATTGTTTTGGGGGTATCAATATCTTTATGGGATGAGACAAACCTTGTCACTCTATTTCTTTTTGTACACAATAACACCAACACTTAATATATTTTCTTGTAATAAAGTTCTTCCCTTCATCATATGAGGATGATGATGATGTTTGTTTTTTTAGTGAGAAAAAAGGGAACGAAATGAGTCGTATTTTATTTTATAGACTATAGAAATATTAATTTATATGTAGAGAGATGAATTGTACATTATAAATTATAGAGTATGATTTTTGTGACTTGTATATTATGATTAAACAATTTTAAAACGACGAGTATGTATATATTCTAATGTTACTAATGACTATCATGAGAAGAGAGTTAGTGGTGCCCCAGACATGTTTTGTGCAGCTATTATTCATTCTCGGCGTGGAATGTTTTGTTTTTTTGAGCTATTTAGTACAATTTAAAATTCCATTTTGTTTCTCATAATGTTATTTAATATAGGTACGTCCTCATATTTTAGAATAATATATTATACATTTTTATGAGTTGAAAAAGGAAACATGGTGCTATTTTTCTCTCTTGTTAAATACTCAATTATATTTGACATTGCTTTACCCATGTATAATGTCCATGTTGTTTGTAGAAAAAAAATTAAGTATTTATCTTTGCTAAATCCAATTTTTTTGTTTCTTAATTGACCTTTTTTCATTTCAAAAAATAATAAATGGTAAATTTTGAGTTGTTGAATGTTGAGTTATGATTTTGTACAAGAAAACTTGATTAGACTCGTCTGTTGTGGAAATTATCTGTATTAATGATTTAATGACAATTTTAACCTTGATTCAACATAGTCGACTTTGGATTAGATTATGGTTGTAATCTACAAAAGAAATCTTTTTTTTCCACAGTTAAATAATGATGATAAATAAGTTAAGACAGGAAATGGGAGAATTATGAGAATTAAGTAGTTAGTTAATTCTGTACGACGAGAGACTTGTAACAAGATAATGGAGGAGGGGGATATAAAATAAAAAGAGAAAAAAATGTTTTTATAATAAATGAGAGGGAAATGATTTTGTAATTGAAAGGAGGGGAGTGATGTATGATATGATAAAGAAAAATATGGTGAGTTTATGGTTCATGTCATATGAATGATTATTACTTGATGACCAACAAGATGATGATGATGAGGAAATTGGCAAAGAGAGAGATGGTTGACACATGATGGGAGGAGAGAGTGAACCTTATGCTTTGCCATGATAGTTGTTGATGTCATAGGCCATAGCTATAGGGGTAGCTAGGTAAGATACATATTTGGACATGGAGGTTGGAGGTTCCAGGGATTATTATGGCCTAGGAGAGTGACTCCATAAAAAAAATTGACCTGCAGTGGAGTGTGTGTTCAGAGAGAGGGGAAGGGTAAGAGGGAAATACGAAGGAGCCTTATGTGAATCGTGTTTCCGAACGTTTGGCGAAGATTAAGATCATTTATTGTGGGCCAAACATTGGCAGTAATTTATCTGAGTTATGGCTGATGGTGTCGGGATAAAAGGACTTGATGAAAAGGCCATAACAACCAAAGAGAGAGAGAATCATTGAGTGAAAGACTCACAACGTCCCAGTCCCTTCTTTCGGCACTACCCTCGCCACCCGGACGTCTCTAATATGCTACTTTATTACAATATGTAAGGGCTACATCACTTTATGTACAACAACAAGAGCCATAGGCACCGGGCAGGACAAAGTCACTTTCTGTTCATCCCTTTTTTTTGCTTCTCTCTCTTTCGTGTAGGGATAAACTGTTTTGTAGGCCGAGCACACACACGGTCATCTGGGCACATTCTATTACCTCCGATTACAATATACATAAGCCCTTTCATTCCGTTAATAGACTTTTATGGCCATTCTAAGGGAATGTGCTTACACCTATAAATAAATAAACTCATCTATTCAATTATTTACGATAAGTGTTCCCCCTCTCTCTCTGTCTGTAGTCCTTGACTAGAGAGACCATTACACATGAACGCAATTCTTATAATGTTACTACACAATAATAAGGTTAACAAGTACCCCAAAAATTATATCACCTATCTTGATACCTTGAAAACTAGTACATTTATCTCTTGTCATGTATCGGTAGTTAACCTGTTTACAATATTTCTTTTTTTCTGTTGAACAATTTTTAATTTCAATTTCAATTAAACTTTTTGTAAAAACTGTAATAATAATAATTGACTCTGTTTTTTTTTTCATGTGCATGTTGAAGGGAGAGAGGGACTTGAATGTAGAGATGAGATGTAAAAAAAGAATCGATTTTTTTACATTGAACAACTACAGCTGTTGTTTCATTGTCTTTTAACTTTCACTATGAAATATTTTACGAGGTGACCTTCTGTTTATTTTGAGACATTAAAATGAAATAAAATAATTAATTTCAATTTAATTCCTTCAATTTAATTAAAGCTCATCATTATTGAGAGGGAGAGGATTATTTGGAAAGATTAAATTTTTATGTATTTTTTTGTACAAAATTCTATACAAAATAAAGTTTTCACTGTTGTCTCCTCATCCTAGTTAGCCACCCGCAGTTTTCTTTTTGTTGATCACTAAAAACAGACACACTGCCGTGGCCATAAAAATTTGAGATACTACTAAAATTGATAGGGTTATAAATTAATAAATAATATTTTGAAAATAATTTTATGATCAAAAAGATTTCTTTGGTGTTGGTATGTATGTACCTATACAATATACAAAAAGAGAGAGAGACTTGAAAATAATGTGCAAATTATAGAGTAGAGAGGAAAAAAAGGAATTTTGAAATAATGGAATAATTTATAAGCATCAAGTGTGTGTTATGTTATCTATATGGTCAGATGATGGTAGTGTTAAGTAATACAAGTTAGTTGGAGGTCCTCATACTTTTGTAGACGAAGAGAGCGTGGGAGTAGTCAGTTCACTGTTTTTTTTCCCTTCTTCTTCTTCTTTACCCTTATAGTAATAATAATAATCTTATCTTGGAGTGTAGGAAAAATAGAGTGACATAATCATCATCATAAATGTCATGATGAGTTTTTAGTACTTTTGAAACGGAATAAGAACTCTCAAGATTTTATTTAATATAAATTACTCTGTAATAGTAAATAAGTAGTTGAGCTACTTTTTTTCCTCCTTTTCTGTCTTTTGTTTCTTGGAATCCACAAAAGAGATTTTTTTGTGTATCAAAACAAATTCAATGACGTCGATGTTGATAATGTTGCAAAATAAAAATTTTGTAGAAAAAAAATTTGCTTTATGTATCCTCCTTGTTGTGAGTGAGTGCATGAGCTTTATTATTATGATGGTTTACCCCGACTGCGTTAATTACAGTTGGAAATGGCATTTAAGTTAAGACAGATAGGGGAGAAGTGAAATAATAAAAAAATAATATATGAAGAGTTTGATTCCTCTGGTGGTTCCCATGAGCATGATGATGATTGTTGGTTTGGTTTGGATGGTGTGGCGGTACAGGGGAGATAGTACACTTTGATACAAAAGGTAAGCATCTCTCGAGACGCCACAACTCAAACAAATGGCAAAAAGGCAAAACTTTTTGCTAAATGTACAAAGCTGACAATGGAGCCATCATTAAATGACTGTAGTGTCTACCCCACAGTTGTGTGTACACACTGACGATGGGAGAGAGGCAACATGAGAGCTTTTTTTGATGATGGTATTTGTCCATCAGGATTTCAGTCATTGCCTTTTTTGATAGAGCATGTAGATATACAGATAAATTATTTGATAACGCCATGTGTGTGTGTGCATTAGTTTATTTTATTATAAAAAAATACATTTTATATTATTCTACATAAGTTCAAGTCTTTGCTCTTCTATCTTCTATCGGTAACTTTTTTTTGGCTTATCAATCTACAGCTGAAATACTCAGAATTTTTTTTTTGTGGAGCTGACTGATAAACTAAAGGCAAAAACTTTTTTTAATCTTAATTTCCTCTCATTGGCTCAAACAGCAATCCACGTGAACAATTATTTATAATCAACTAATTTTTATGGTGGGGGTTGAAAAAAAAAATGTTGACAGTAAAAATATTTACATGGACAACTCGTATGTTGTACAATCTCACGTGAGCAATATGGAAAAAAAGGATAGCCTTCATGATACTCAAAAAGGAAATTTAGATTTATTTTTAAATAAATTATAATAATATTATTTATTCAGTTTTACAACTCACACAAAAAAAGAAAATTGGAAGTTGACTCTCTTTTTTTTGACTTGATTAATATGGACATTAAACTAAAAAGTCAAAATAGAGGGGGCGGACAAATTAATGTCATCTCAATAAAAAGAAACCACATTTAAATATCTTTTTTTTAAATAAAGAAGGCAGCAATCGGAAGGGGGGGGGGGGTTATAAAGAGGTTAATATTAATATTATAATGTTTATACAAAGGAAGGAAATGGACGTGTGTGTGTAATGTTATAGCCTTTGGTGGGATGTTTGGGAGGAGGGATGAAATGATGGTAGAAGTTTTTTGAAGGCGCAAGTTTAATCTTGATGTGAGAAGAGCCTCTTATTATTGCAGTCATAGTTGATAGTTGAATATTAATCTCGGCAAGATTCTCAACTGATAACACCGTCGTCTGGCATTCCCGGTCTTCTTAGAGGTCCATGTGCTGTAGCATGAAAAGTTTTCATGTCCATGTGTTATATAAGAGGGAGGAGGGGGGGATATGTATAGGCCCATGGTTAAGTAAGACTTTTTGTTCTTTTTTGGGTTTTTGTGATTGTAATAATACCTCCATGTACATATACACTCAAGAGTCAATGATATACCCAATATTTCTTACTCACTGCTGTACATACATAACAATTATATATATACATGTGACACCTGAGAAACTTTTAACGTGGTGTTCAAAAGTTCTTAATGGTGACTTGAGGATGCATAGATTTTTGTCTCTCTCTCCTGTGTCTCTGTGTAGATAGTCCCTAGGAGTTTGGGGATACTATAATGAATTTAACCATGGCTTTTTTGGTATCATTTAGAATCATTATTTAATATAATAAATGTAATATGTAGAGAGAGAGAGAAGTATATCTGTAGAAAAGACTGGAACGTCAAGAGGAGTATCAGTAGTTTAAAGTGTAGGATGTAATGGACACACATATAAGCTAATGATAACCATGTACATCTCTAGCTTTTTCCATGGCTTACTGAATTTTATTTTGGGGCTAGCCATGCTAATGTTTGGGTTTAAAGGTTTGATATGCCGCTTTACACAGAAAAAAAAACTAAAGTTGGAGATAAAGATCTAAGTGGGAGAGGGAGATTGCATGGAATAAAAAGTAACATTTCCTCTGACACACACATAGACACACAAAACTAAACTATAAAGAGGAATTACCATTAAGGTATTGTATTTTTTTACCTGCCTCCTCCATATATGATAGTGAGATGTGCAAGTGTAAAAATATTAATTTTTTTTTGGAGTGATAGGAAAAGGTGCGAAGTGTGAAGGAGGTGGAGTGACATGCGAGTGCCTTCAAAATATACTCGCTCTGGTTCTACTACAATACCCGTCATAGGTACAATGTACAATATAAAATACTCTACAACTTGTTTTTACCATCTCTTCTTCCCCTCCTCATCCTCCCTGTACATACTCAACGACTCCCCTTCTCTTGTCATGTCAAACTCTTTTTTTTTTGAGTACATTAAACACAAAAAATGTATATTATTATTTGTATATTATATTTGGCAAAGTCTTGTTCAAGTATCTGTATCTGTAGGAATGAGTCTTTTGGCAAAATTTAAGGGAGGATTTTTTTTAAATGAAATTTTTTTGTAGTTGTGAATCACTTGTGCTAAATACAAAAGACAATGTTTATATATAAATGAGGAGGGGGGGGGGGGGGGTTATGGGAGATGTAGAATAAAATATAAGTTGGGGATGATAAGAATGATGGGAAAAGTTGATGAGATGGAGGGAGTAGAGAGAGAGAGAAAAAAAGAATGGAGGATGTTCATGAAATATGATTGACAAAATTAAGGAGATGTAATGTGTGTGTGTTAAAAAAATAGGTTTCGTTTAACTTTGACTTGTATTGAGGGGAGTCTATTGTGTACGTTTGTAAGAAGGATGAAAGCGAGACAGATTGATAGAAGAGGCACAAAGTGAGAGAGAATAGCACAGAATTTTTCGCATTTGGAGACTGATGATATGTCTGACACATGTATGCAGAGAGAGAGTTTTTCCTCATGTTCAAGTCTCTTATAAAGGGATAGTCAGGAGAAAGAAGATGAGATGGAGGAGGAGGAGAGTAAAAGAAGAAGCTATTGTGTATGTGTATGTACAAGTTTGAGTTTTTTTTTTGGTTGTGTGAGAAGGTAGTACATAGTAGTGTGTATACTCATACTCGTCCTCCTCCTCCTCCTCCTGGTTGTATGGGAAGAACGAGAGAATTTTTCGACTGTAATAAATTGTTGGCAGCTGAGACTCCTCGTGAAAGACACTATCAGACGCGCATTCGACTTTCTATTGAAAGACTTATCTGGTGGAGCAGATTGAATATATTTCATATGATGTTTCAGAAAAATCAAGTTCTTATCATCAGGATGGCAGGCTTTCTGTGCCAGTGTTTTCTCTTCTGAAAAAAGTGTCTTGGATGAAAAATCTGCGAGCAATCGAGTGTGGATATCAATGGCAAACACCAAACATAAATTTCTTGTACATGCTTTATATACATATTATGTGTGTCTATATACTCTCTGTCTCTCACTACAGGACACTTTTTTTCCTTGTGTGTGTAAGTTAACTCTTGCTTCTTTTTTTTTACAAACGACAACTACAACTTATGTACTGTATACTGTATCTGTAGTGAGAACCATCCTTCAGTCTACACACATCCATGCATTCAGTTAACTCATCGTCATCCACATCGTCTCTGTCAGCTTCTTCTTCTTGTGGTTCTTTCCCTTTGGCCCATTTCTACTCGGGGTACTCTTTAGCTGAGAGTAAAAGTAAGAGAGAGAGAGAGGAAAGCCCAGGACCATTGAGATTCTAACTCTCTCGCGTCCCTCTGTCTCTCTCCTACATAAACACATACAAAAAAAGTATATACTCACAAGTCTTCTGTCCATATGTTGAGAGAACATGAAGGACTATCACTATTGCATCCTATTAGTTTCATATGGTGCATCTGTTACATGTAAGAGAGAAATGATCCCTCTCTCTCAACATTGGAAACTTTCTCGCTTTTTTCCATACCCCCACACACACTGTACACACACATTCACTCACTCAGTCAGTGAAGCAGTACTGAATGTGCATCTCTCTCATGCAATTACGCGTCATTGTGCTGAAGCTCTTCACTGAAAATACGATAACAGTATATAGCGAGTACCAATCCATTTTTTTTCTCTCGACTCTTGTCTTTTAATGCGAATTTGAAGATATGCCTTCTTTCTTCATGCACATTCTCTTTCACTGGTCCCTCTCTAACAATTTTTTTTATATTTATTTTGTATAAAAAAATATATTATACTCACCCATAAGTGATATTTTTCTTTGATACACAAGTAGAAGTACCTCTATGGATATTTCTCTCCATCTTGTATTTATTTAATCAAAAAAAAGAAAACTGTTGAGAATATACATTGCATAATTCATATTGAAAAAAAAATATTTTTTTTTTGTAAAATCAATGAAAAGTAAAAAATTGTGAACAAATATAATCAATAGGAAATATATATTTATAAATATGGACATTGAGAGAGAGAGAGGGAGAGTTTGAGAAAATGTACATAATTAGATGGATAACATGAAGAGACATGGTGGTCAGACATTTATTTATAATGTATTTTTAATCTAGAGGCTTACATGAATAGGGCAGAAAGAGAGAGAGAGGAGGGGGAACGAGTATGTCATAATAATAATAATACAATATTGGAATTGAGATATAGAAATGGATAAAAAAAATTGGTAAAACTTTATATTAAATATTATGTACATGATTGATAATTGAAAGCCAGGGCTTTTTGCGGTTTTTTGAGCCATGGAAAATCTACATATAAAAGAGGGGGGACATTGTAGAGAGTTAGAGGGGTGTACATAGGGAACATGAATTGAATTCGGTTGAATGTCAAATGAATTATTGATACTCTTAATGTCTCCACCGTTCTTGAGGGTTTTCCATAGCTATTAAATTAAAAGATGGCAATAGCCGATTGTGTTTCACTGATTCAGTACCACGGGTACTCTCTCTCTCTGTTTATATTCCTATTGTGACTGATATCTGATATAATATTATGAGAAGGGGGATATTGAAAAAGAACAAGACGAAGAAGAGTACATTAAATTGTATGTATGTTGTGCTTGTCTAAATATTATCCTTGGATACGGAGTCCCTTCTCTTTTTGTATAGAGAGAGAGAGGGAGAGGAGCTTTTACCCGGAGAATATTATTTTGTTTTTCTATGTCTTTGTCTTGTCCATGTCTACGAGTTGGGGAGAGTTTTATGTTATTAATATCGATGATGGTTGATAGAAAATGTGTACTGTACGTACTATACATTTCCTAGAGTGCAGACATTGATAGGAACTGTGGTGGTCTAATTTTGATGGTAGTCTTTTGGATATTAATTAGGAAAAGTTTAAGGGAGGAGGGGGGTGAGAGTTGACCCTCCCAACAAATAAACTATTTAGGAATGAATATATACAATTCATATCAGAAAAAAAAGATACGCTCTCTCTCTCTACAATCATTTTAGTTCCCATGAGTTTTATTCTTCATTTCATTTTCTACCATCTAAATTTCCTATCTCTTTCAGTTTCAGTATTCTTTAATATGCAGTGCAATATCAATTTGATTTGTTTTTTTTTCTGGCTATAATTTTCTTCTATTATTTTGTAGATTGTAGTTTGTACATAAAACAAAAAACTTTTCCTTTCTCCAGATATTCAGAGTGTATATGGAAAATTGTGAATTTGGATATATTTACAGATTATGATATGCACATTCATCAGGATTTAGGATAAGGATTGAGTCAAGAATGCGGGATTTCATGGAGAGTTGAATGGGATTGAGAGAGGGGCATTGTACAATTTTGTGATTATTGAGATGATATGTAAACTCTTTAGTCAAAATGCTGGCTAACTGTCACGTAAACTTATTAAAGTGGGCTGAGTGGGAGGGTTGTGAGGGAGTATAAGACTCTTATTTTATGTCTGTCCCTATCCATGACTTTTTATTTATTTTTATTTTTTCAACATTATCAATTTTTTTTCTATTTAGTGGTACCTAATATGACGATAGTATATAAGTATATACTGTATCCAGTATTTTATCTTGAGCTTCTTATTAATACTTGGGAATTATGGGTTATGTAATATTTAATGTGGTGTATGTATGTATGTCGATTGATTTTGATTGTATAATTTTTATTTAGATTATAAATAGAAAAAGAGAATTGAGAAGAGAGAAAGAGTTCAAGTAGACTAAAGGACCGCTCTAGTTGTATGTACATATTATAATATATATAGAGATACTCTAAGATAAACTAGACCGACATTTTCTTTCAATTCTCATGGATAAGACTCTTTTTTTCAAAAAAGTATGTCTCTCTCTCTGTGCTTTGTGTTGTGGAATGGAAACTTTGTATAATGTGAAATATTATGGAGATATGTACGTCACTTGATATACAATTAAATATTGAAAGGAATATATATATAAAGATGAAAAAAATTGGAGAGAATGACATGATGTGACCTAAAGTTGACAGTCAGAGGATCTTATTTTGATAGTTGAGGAAATATTAATGATAGACGTTGGTCGATTATCAAGAATAGCGGTTGATTCAGATAAGGCGGTTGGCAGGAAGGAGGTTTTTTTTTCTCTTCTCCTTTTGATAAAGATGAATCCCACCAACCTTGATAAATAATAAACTTTTATAATACCCCTCTCTCTCTATAGATGATACATGTCCCATTATTATTTTGTTGTAAAACTATATTTATATATATGTAGTTTATACATTATTATATCTTGGAAGAGATTAGTTGTAGCTGAAATTGAAATTATTTCATGTTCCACGAAGAGAGAGAGTCTCTCTAGACATCGGATGTGTGTATTGATATGGAATACATTAATATTGGTGTATATTTATATGATACAAAAAAATACAATGATAGTTTGTATGTATATTAAGGAGAGAGAGAGAGAGAGAAAAAAAAAAATCCCGTAACTTTATTACTTTTAGTAGTACATACACAAGTTGACGACAATGTGACGATTTGACTTTTCTCTTGTTCACTTTTGCCTCTTTTTCTCTTTTGCTCCTTCTTTGTCATCCTTGTTATGCAGTCTTGAGGGAATTGACAGTTCTGCTTGTTGTATAGAAGGAGTCTAGGTAAAAGTTATGTGTGCCATTGTACTTGTATGTATGAAAGAGAGAGAGAGATATAGAGACAAGATTTCTATTGGAAAAAGAAGATGAGGAATGAGGATAGAATTGAAAGTGTGTGTCATTGTAGAAATGTATGTAGAAGAGTGTATATTGTATATATTGGGGTGTATGGGTGATGTGATAAAGCATCTTCTTCTTGAACCTTCATAATAGGTAGTCACTAGATAAGTGATAGTGTAGGAGAGAGAGAGAGACAGAGAAATTGGAAAAGCTCAAACGGGGCGTATTTGAAGCGGGGCACACAATCCGCTCTAGAACTCTATCTCCCGTGGATTATCAGTTGAGTTGACGAGTTTCCACAGCTTTGCTCCTGCTCCTTCTCTTTCGTCTTCTCTTGTGTTTATCGACTTGCTACTCTTGACTCTGTATAATGTACCTACATGACTGTTTTTCTGTATAATCTACTAGAGTTAGAGATTTGGGGGAGGGAGAGGGGGGGGGGGTATATCAAGGGAGAGAGTGTGTGCATGGTGTGCCGATATCTGGGAAGGCAAATGAACGCGTACCAAGACTGATGATACGAAGAATGTCTATCTATCTCCATAATGTATGTTTCTTCTTATCCATTCCATACTTTCCCATTTTCACTCTCAGCATAAACATTGTATTATACTTGCTCCTCCTTCTCTTGCAACATCATGATGAAGCTCCTCTCTCTTTGTGTATAGTTATCACAGATTACCTACAGTGTCTTTTTCTACATGTATCTGTAATAATGGTTTGGATGAACTTCCTATATTTCTTATTATTCCTTTAATATACTCTCTCTCTCTCTCTGATGTACATTGTAGTTGATTTTCTTTTTCGTCTTTTTTACTGCTCCATGAAAATTCTGGGAAAATGGATATACATGTTTAATATATATTGTGTGTACATACTGTGATCAAGTTATAGCTCACGTCTTTAAAAAAAAGAATCATTAACATTTCCCCACAAGAGACCTTGGGTTCAACTCTGACTTTTAAAATTTCAGTCTTTTTCGTATTTCAGGGAGATTGTAGTAAAAGACACTTTTTTTTTCTTGTGACTTTTTTTTGTGTGTTAAGTATATGAGAATTTTTTCATATGTAGAAGAAAAAGAGTATTGGAGAAAGGATTATTGAGGATGAGAAAAACTGGGAGAGTTTTTCTCAAATGAAAACCAAGTATGGAGACGACAGTTTGAACCTGGTTCATCGATCAAATTTCTGTTTAGTCTCTCTCTCTCTACTTTATATAGTTTTGTGTGTAGGTATATATATGTATATATAAAGTACATAAATGAGCTAAGGTTTATTCTGTGCAAAGATAACTATAAAGTTTGGGATCACCCATCTATCTCACACTCTATCTATCTCTTATCATGGACACCTTATCAGCTCCTTTTCCATATCCTATATATATATATATATATATATATATATACATGTACACAATATTATCGAGTGGCTCACAAGTTCATTTCTAAAATGATTTTGTATGCGTAATACATGCGCAACTCATGGAGTATAAGAGAGAGAGATAATAAAAGTTTAATAGTTCTTGTGCCTAATCTCAATCTGAAATAACTTGATTTTTCTAAACAAACTTGAGATGAGCCTCACTCTCTGTACTCTGAACTCACTGTTGTATGGTTCAACTTGTAATCACGACAATTTCATGGCGATGTGGCTGATCTACAAGAAGAGCGAGGACAACACAAACATACTACAAACAAAAATTATTGATGCTTCATTATACTTGTGTATAACTGCTCTGTAACTGTACTTTAGAGTCATTCCATTGTGTGTACTCTTGTAATAACTATGAGTCTAATATCTCTTTCTTCATTGCATCGCCATCACACAGTTGACGAAAAGGTTTCTCCAGTGTGGGTTTTTGTACATAAACAATCATTTTCAGGCTTCTAGCATGCAATCGCTACTTCTCTTATCACTGTCATAAATCTTAGATACTTTTATAACAAAAGATAGAAGGAGGGACACAGGACGTATTTTTCCTGTTTCAGACTTTTTTTCTTCTTCTTTAGTCTACAATTTTTTTTTACTTTTTTTGGGTGATCCTAACTCATGATTATTTTTTCCTAGACTATAGACAGAAAGTCAAGGTTTAATAAAAATATCTGAAAACTATTTTTACTAGTATTTTCTTGTTTCATATTTTTTGCTAAAAATTTTGTCTGCAAAAAATACTCTCAAAAAATTGAGAAAGTACCTCCTCGATATGTAAATAACGTGGAGGAGCTGTAGTTTTTTTAATATGGGATATGATTATAGTAAAAAAAAACTAAAATGGGTAATTTAATAGTTTCTCAAGATAGTGGAGAGTTTTAGACTTGGATTCATGTCATGTCAGGGATTTAATTCGTTAACATTGCACATAACCAAAGCAATGGCATGCAAAGGGATTGTGTGACCAAAAGTATGGCGCCAGAGCAAGTCTCTTATTTCTGGTTCAATGAATTCTATATACCCCCCCCCCCCTCATAAGTTAAGTACATATCATACTATTTACTTTGGTAAAACACTGCTTCCTACTTTTTTTCTGTTTTTCATACAGACAAAAAAACTTTAATTTTTGTTGGACGATGACGACCTCTTTTTATAAAAGAAAAATAAAGTTATGATGTATTATGGTAATGACTTGACCCTCTATGTGACTCTGTAAAGAATTTTGTTTGTCACTCAACTCTTAAAGCCTTATTGTTGACTGGTCAATTGAACAATAAGTTGGGTGATGATGAGAGACTATACAATTTGATTTGATCTAATTGATGATGATTGTGTTCTATAGGAGAGTTTAGTGAATGTATTTGGAAAAAGGGGACGGAGAGAGAGAGAGGTGGATTTCCCATTTTCATGTATCGAATATTGAAAGATATTGAATCAAAATGGTTTTCCAACAAAAAAGTACAGTACATACGTACACAATATGATAAGAACAATTAAATAGAGGGAAAAGGTGTAAAGGATGGTATAGTGGGGGGGGGGGAGAGATGACAAGGAGCGTGTTGGGTAATTTTTTCGAATGCATTATTTTCGAACGTATTATTTTCGAAACATTTTCTT